>JAQIVZ010000081.1:0-122109 GCA_034700945.1 Arrhopalites spinosus
TTAGATGGGCTAACCTGACTTTTCGTTGTCAGGATGACCCAAACTACGAGTGTGCCAAATGTCAAGTTCCAACTCCGGTCCTCGACCGCGGCTTCCCCTCGTGAGTTTAACATGTCCATGTCGTGCTTTCTCCTCTCTCTCTTAAAACTGAATATGGTTTGAAATGTTTTACATTCCAGGAATTGTTACCTTCTAAAATACATTGTACACATATGACGTGACTATAATGGGAGGGAAACTACTGTGTGTTTTTATTTCACTTGTATGGTCATATTTTTTTTTACTATTATTTTTACTTTTGTACACCGTCATGCAGTGCAGAATGTGATTCAAATGTAAACATTATGGCATTAAAATATATATCAATATTACATACATAACTACTCCCTTCATTTAATAACAAAAGTTAAAAATTTATGTACATAAAAAAATGATTGTATTCATTGTACCCAAAAAGTAAGGACCCCCTCTCATTTTTTTTCAACAATGGCGAATCCTGTATTGACTGTATTACAGTCACAGTGACAATGAATTACGTTACAGTCTCAAGTACATTTTTTCCATGTGTGTAATGTAATGTATATAAATTGTAATATATAAAAAAACAAGTTATCGACTCTATGTAATTTATTTTTGTAAATACAAAACCGTTATTATTATTGTTTCCAAAAGAAGACCAAGAGAAGAAGTTTATATTTATTATTAAATATTAAGCTACACATATCTAGTAAACTTGTATACATTTGGCTAGAAGCTACAAGTTAAATTTATTATTTTAGCGAGGGGATATCACTAAAGGTATTTTATTACAAAACAAAATGAATGACGAATGGAGTACGAGTGTATAATATGTATTTTGTATTTGACCAAGTGTACAGATAGAAATTATTATTTTTTGGAATATTATAAAAGACAAGTATAAAAAAAATTTATTATTGTTATTAAACGTTAACTCATATCCATATCGAATTGGAGGGGAATTTCTAATTTGGATGTTTAAAAAAAATGTTAGTGGGCTCTCCTCACTCTTTTGTGTGAGTGTGAGCTTGTGTCTGTGTGATGTGTGATTACATTTTTTTGAGAGAACCCCACACTATTTAAGAATGTGGCCTGTCATATTCCATATAAAATTGACTACGTTTGTATATCTGTATGTACCTCACTGTACAAAAAGGGATGATATTTGTCTATATAAAAATAGGTAAAATAGAAAGGGAATATTGGCTCTCACTCTTTTTTACCCCCATCCAACTTTATTAACCAAAGAAAACGACACAGAGAGAGAGAGAGATGAGGTGAGGTTCATGTCATGTGACTCATGTGTCTTTTGATGAATGCATTGGATTTGGATTGGAATGAACAACTGGGGGATGGTTTATATTTTTATGTGAATTTTTCGCTTCATCTCTGACTTGTGAGACATTGTAAAATATTTAAGAAAAAAAGAAGAAGATTTAAATTCAAAACCAAGTAAAAAAAAAGAACATAATAATATGTACGCTAATGTAATTAAAAGAGGGAACATGACAACTATTAGGAGGACCGTTGGCATGTGTAAAGGATTGTGATTCAAAATTTATTATATAATGGGGAGAGAGGACCTTTTTACTATGAAGAGTGGGTACAGTGGAGAGTGGATTGTGTTGAGTGAGTCAGATATATCCCTTGATTCGTTTCCTCTCTCTCCTTTGGTTTGTACTCCCTTATGCTTTCAGTTGAAAGTGAGTTCATCCTCTTGAGCAAAGTGTCCAGCCCCTCATTCATACAATTTTCGTTCGTGTTTAATGTTCTTCTTTGCTGGTGGTGGAGTAGAGTGGAGTGGAGAGTTAGAGTTATAGGCTGTCTCTTTTACATATACAGACAAAAACAAAGTCAAATAGTCCATCCAAGCGGATTGTTTCAACTTGCCAACCCAATGGCAAAGCATAATCAACTCTACTCTACATAAATAAACACCAGGGCTTTTATATTAGCTCCTCCAACTTGTCTCTTGTCATGTTGTGAAATTGATAGAGTTTAGAGAGAGAGAGAGAGAGACTCTATTTAATGGCATATTAACGACAAGTCTTCTCATATGTGAGAATTAACAACAGTTTTGGAACCTCTACCTTCAGACAAGTGACACGCTATCTGTAGCTTTGCAGAGCAGCCCTGTCTATTTTATTTCTTTGAAGAATCCTGGGCTTGAATATTATACAAACTTTATATATTTTTGGGAAAATCTGGAGCACAGCCACTCTTCTTATTGTGTCGTAACTAAATCAATTAAAAAATAAATATTCTTGTTTTTGTGACAAACACTGTTAAATTGTGTCAATTAAAATTCACCACTGAAAAATATATTTACAGTGAATTTCCAACACAACTTAATTAACAGTCTGTGGCTTTTTTGAAGAGCAAAAAAAACATGAATTGTGTACACTGTACACTACAGAAATAGCAAAAGACACTTTCAAGTGTAAATTTAATAAACAAATAAAAAAAAGTTTTAACTTGTGAATTAGCCACAACCTCACAAGAGTCAACACATTGTGTCTAGAATTTTTGATTTGGAAGAGACACAAAAGACCACACAAAAAAATCAAGTCTATCTCTACTCTTATGTGTAAAGTGTCTGAAAAAAAATTATAAATCAAAGAAAATAACACAAAAGTGCGTAGGCGACAGTCCTTTTGTTTCTGTGCAAGATTACATTTTTCTTTTTAGAGCAACCGCTGTCTATGTCTCGAAATTGTGTACAATAAACTATTTTTTTATTTGTGGCTATCTATAGATAGTGGCCTACAACTCTGTAGAAATAATTACAAGTTAAAAAAATCATCAAGTTAAAGTTTTGAGAGTTGAGAGTACATTTTAATGACAACCAATGTCACCAAACAAGAAATTAAAACTACAGTGACCTCACATTTTAATAATCAAAAATTTGAATTAATTCTTGTGTCAAGAAACTTTACTGGCGAGACAAAATTGTGGTTGAATTTTTCAACTTTTTTTTTTGTCTACCAATAAAAATTAACTATTAGATTGGCAATTGGCAAATCTCTGTCAAGTCATGTTGGTCGTGTCATATCGTGTATCATTTTGGCAAATGGATAAAAAAAGTGCTCCCATCACTAGACAATAAATGGCGGCAAAACTAGATTTTTTATCAGTGTAAGAGTCTTTAAGAAAAAAAATTCATTTGGGTGATGTCACTTAATGTCATCGTGGTCGTTTGACAAAAAGGAATGCCAGGCTATGCTCTTATTTGGTTTCTCCTCCTCTCTTATCATTGTCCTCACTAGCCTCACGATATACAATTAATATTTATTATATAAGAACAATATTTCTATCCTCCTTCCTTCATTTTATGTGTCTCCACCACAAGAGAGAGAGAGAGATTTTTACTATACAGAACTTTTTCTCTTAAACTTGCTCATGTCAAATGTGTCAGCCAAAACATTTTACATAATTTGGCCTCCTGCTCAATTCTACTTGTAACTCGCCATGTGTCTTGAATAGAGTCAAAATAAATTTTTAACTAGAGATTTCCGGTTTACTTTTTATAAAACTTGGTGTCAATATTTTTTTAGTCTCTACTCCACGACTTTATTGAAATATCAACCACGTTCACATCCCCAATAAATAAAATTGCCATTCAAAAAAAAATTCTTCATTTCATCAAATGATCACATTGACATTAGACTGGAGACTAAAAAAAGTGTCTTGGTGCAAAATAATATTTTAACCTTCATCTTCTCGCCTCATTTTTGTTTTTGAGTCAAGATATTAAAAATTACAAGTGGGATAAATAATATTTGGAGAGAAAATATTAAGAAAAAAGTTTCCCAAAATATTAAATTTTATTCCGTCTCCATTTTATGTGTAGTGAAGGCGAAAGGGGAGATACAAATTTCCGGTGGAGTTGTCAAGAAAACTTTTTTGGTTACATAAAAGACTTGAAAACTCTTCAAGTTGACTGTGTGTGTGTGTGTGGTTGTGTTGAAATAAGGAATAAAATGGCAAGTTTATTCCATGTTTATTTTTGTATTTAAATATCTCCCTTCATTCGACTTGAACGACCAAAAAGACTTTTTATTTCTTTAAAGAGACTCAAGAGAGAGAGAGAGAGTACAAAATGTGAGAGGGTCCACAATTGATAAATAGTCAAACTGTTTAAATTTTAATATCATTTCTACGACTATTCTCTTTGGAAAATTCTAAAAAACCCTGTACGGAAGACAAGAACATGGTTGGATATTGACAAGGAAAATTGAATATAAAAAAGGAGCCAAGTCAAGCAAAAAATAATAGTTTTTGCTAACAACCTTACTGTGTATTTATCTTGTTTTTTCCCTTTAAAGTCTGTTTGCAGTTAACTACAGATATAACTATTGAGAGACGAGTTGTTCTCTTATTTGACTTTTGCACGTACTCTTTTATTTGCTAGCGGGCAGAGTAAAGGAGAGTTTGAGAATTTCAGTTAGAAGGGGAGAGGCATCCATTTTTTACAGTCTCCAGAAATTCCCTCAAGACAAGAAAATAAAAAAAAAGTTTCTCTTAATCATTTCAAACGTCTTACTCTCCAACTCAACAACTTGTGAAATTTTTTTTTTATTGGAATGTTGACTATCAATTGAATTTAGTGTTCAAATTATCAACGTGCTAAATTGTGTACGTGTACAAAAAAGTGAGTCAAAAAAATCAGTTTGGTTAATTTTTAAATAACTTTTTATTTTTAAAATATCCTTCCCTTACAATTAACACGTACAATTTATTGTAAAAAAAATTCTTGAACAACAACAAAAAGCACACAGTTAAATATATTTTTTTCTATTTTTTTTTAAAAAAAAGTTAATAGCCCCACATTCCAACAGAAAAAAGTGTTAATGTTTAATTGTACAAATGAACACTGTCTGTTACAACTAAATGGAGTTAAATTCCATCCAATATAATTTTTTCTTGTATTTTTAATTGAGCTTAATGAATGAGGTGTTGTAATTTAAATCATGTTAGTTGAATGAGCACACTAATTACAACAAAAAGAGTATTGTAATTTTTTTCCATTTGCAGTATATAGCAGTTTGTTGCTTGTCAAAAGCTATCAATAAATTTTTTTTAGGTATAGTCTCTCTCTATACAAGATAAGATTGAATGTATCAATTATTGAGTTTTGATAAAGCTTAAAATTTACCATTTACCATTGACACGATAGAGAGAGAGAGAGAGAGTTACGTAATTGTACTTGTAGAGAGTGCAATATCACCATTTGAATGTCAGAAAAAAGGTAGGTAGGGTGTACACATGCAAGTGTGATAAAAAAAAGATACACAATAAATAGAAAACTAGTCTACTAGTTCAGCGTCGCCGTGAAAATCACGATATAAATTTGTGTTGTGTGTAGTAGCACACAACAGTGTATAAGCTAGTGTGTTAGTCCTCTATTTCCTTGTGTGTGAGATTCAGTTTAAAGTTTTACTTGAAGTCAAAGCCGGTTTTTTGAATCATGAGCACCAGTTGATTCTACACACACACGACTACTTTACTTTTATTTTTTTGTACTCTCCCCCTCCTCCTCTCACTTTAAAGTTACTTAACTTGTATTTTTGAACAGTACATGACTCCATACAACAAGTTGTCAGCTCCAGTTTAATTACTCGTCTTGTTCAATTCAAGTCATCTGTCACAGAAACTCTTCAAGAGAGAAAGAAAGAACCACACACCAACTAACTAATTATTTTAGTCAATGTCAGTCTTAATTGGAATTTGGAGCGGTGTAAAAAAATTAGTGTTAACCTTGTTGGATATTGGACTTGAAAAAAAAAAGTTTATAATAAAGAAAACAAAAGTTTTTTAGAAATTAATTGAACCAGAATTTAATTTGTGTGTTTTTTGTGACTCCTGTGGTTTGATTTTTGGTTTTGTGAGGATTAACCAATGACAAGATTTTTTTTGTGGGGGATTAGAATTACAATAAAAATAATTATTCTCATTTTCAATGTGCAACTAGTCAAGTGTAGTGACTATTCAACTTGTTTTTTGTTGTAAGAAGAGAAAAAAGGACAAATTGCCTGGCTTGTGTTACAAAATTTTTGATACAAAAAAAAATTCCAGTTTCTTTTTCATTTTGTTATTACACGAGTGCATTGCACTGTAATATAATATTTATTTTTTTCATCCTCATCCTCAACTCTAGTCTGGAAAAATGGTTGACAAGATTATCATTTCTAAAAATAAAATATTTTGAGAGTTGGAGAAATTTCTAAGAAAGTGCAAAAAAAGAAAAACAAAATTTCTGGAGGAAGGAAAAAATGTTACAGGCTTTCAAGTTATAAACTAATTTCCTTGCTAATTATCTCTTGAAGAGAAAAAAAAAACATTACGAGAAAAATATTTTCTGGGGTTGGTGTGTACAGTGTGAATTGAAGAAGAATAAATTGTCAAAAAAAAAGAAAATGACTCTTTGTGACACATCACTATCTCTGTAACCACAGAGGAAAGACGAGTAGTAGAAAAAAGAAGAGTTGGATTTGATGAAATTTTCCGAGAAAAATAGTTGCCCTCAAATAGTTCACCATACGGAAAGAGAGAAATCATTACCCATTACATTAGACATTGTCAACACGAGAAGGAACTAGAAATATTTTACAAGAAAAAAAAGAGAAGAAGCATCTCCAAGACTTTACACTGTAATGGGCGAGTAGACTCGGGCGTAAGTTTGTTGTGGGTAAAAATCATCGGTTCCATAATTTGTGTGTGGCGAACCGTTGGAAATTGTAAATAGGATATCAACTGTCAACATATATAATTTCCTCCAGGCCCTCCACCACCATTAACCATCATGTTTTTCCCTATGACTTTTGATTTCATGACTCAGTGAAGCCACTGCGGAGAAACCTGAGTGTGGTCTACCAGAATCTCTGCATAGACAAAAAAGTGTACTGTATATTCTATATAAAAATATGTAGAGTAAAATACATTTTAGAGATATATCACGTTTCTCAATGTCGACACAAAAATCATTGAGCTTTTTAATACAGGAAGATATCATTTCATCTTCATCTCCCGTTACTTCTCCATCATCTTGTATCCTATAAGCAAACAAACTAAATTGTCTTGTCCACTCTTTTTGAACCTTACCTGTTGAACTCGGGGAGGAAATATTTGTCAATCAAGATGAAGTTCTCAAGTCATGGTGGAACTTATGTCATCACTCCATTATTACGAAGGTGAACTTTTATATATTTTTTTATTATCATACCAAGCATAATAAGTAGACATTTTCATCTTTAAACATTTTAAAAAATAATTGCAGTTTTTTTTGTTCTATTTATTCATTTCATTCAAAATGAAAAATAAGCCAGACTGTAATTTTCGGGATGGTTTAGTAAGAAAAATGATGACAATTATTTTTTGTCTGAAAAGAATTATAATTAAAAGCTGTTTTTTTATTCTACTCTTGTTTTCTTTGTATGTAGAGCAAATAGAGTTTTTTTAACTATGATTAATTAAAATTAATGTATTTTTTTTCTGTACGGATATTGTTCTTGCATGTACATACATAGCCATGTTTTTCTCGTCACCCTTGAAAATCTATAAGATGGAATTCTTGTCATTAAAATTAAGTCAGTGCGTGGCACGTAAAAAAAAGGAATGTGGAGTTTGGCTTTTGCTAAAGAATTTTAAAAATAATTTTTAAAGATGCGTACTGTACGTACAGATACAGACAGACAATTTCCTTTTGTTTTAAATTATTTCCATATGTGTTTCGTCATAATCCTTAATCCTTCAACTTGTCATGACTTTTATCTTGAACGTAGACCTTTATTTTGTATCATAAATTATAATAAATCTTCTGTACACGCAACACACAGTCAATGGTGAAGTGTACCATTGATGGGAGGAATTTGGATGAAATTATTTTCAAATCATTTTTCATCAAAACAAATTTTTCTTGATGACCTCGTCTCCCCTTCTCACCTATTGTGTGACAAAACGAACTTCCTCAATTTTGTTCTTGTTTTTAGGCAGTAATTTGTACAATATGTGCATACAGCAGAGCAGGTCATTTGTTTAATTCTCAATCAAAAAATAATCGTGATATTTGAGAAAAATTGAGAAACTAATTTAAATCAACTAAAAATATTAATAATTCATCTCTAGAGATTATTACACAAAAAAAGTTTTTACATTTTATTGTAACGATGCAATTACTTTAAGAGTGTTGAATTTTACACAAAAAATAACAATGAATTTTAGAATGTGTATAGATTAAATTATTTTGTTATATATATTTTTTGCATAAGTAATGAAAAAGATGAGAATGATTAATTTAAAAATTTTACATCCTAAATAAACACCATATTGTCTATACATGGGAGGGTGTAGTTTATTTAATGTACAGCTGTAGAATGCCTTGTAGGCTTCAAGGTGATTTAGGTTTTTACAATTTGACTCTTTATATTTTTCATTAATATTAGATCACAATTCCAAAAAGTTTTTTTTTACCTAGCGGCATTAAAATCATAGAGAGAGTTTTTATAAAACTTTAACTTATGTGTCAAAGAAGAAGATCATATGGACGGAAATATGCGTGAGTGCCTCAAGATTTTTGTGATCATTTCTGGTTATGAAATCCATGGAAAAGAGAGAGAGAGAGATAAAAATCAAACGAATCCCATTAAAAATTCAGAGTGGTAACAATTTATTAGTTTTAGTTCCCCATTTCACTCACTCTTTATAATATAAAGTATATATATTATATATATGACGATACATATTTGATAGCATCATTGTTAAAAAATAGTGTGGCTCAAAAACAATTTGTCTAGACTTGTAGACAGTGTGTACATACGTACACATCAAGATAAAATCAGTCATTTCCAAACTCTTTTAAATTGAGTATCGTGCAGCCATATTGTAAATTATTTTACATTGAATTGTATCATGTACATATTTACCTACGAGTATCTGTAGTACAGACAATATTATATTGATCAACTTTTTGTAGAAAAGATTAATCAAAACTCAATTTGTGAGACAAAAGGTTCACAAATTAATTTATGTTGAATTTTCATAAATGTCAACACTCAAAACTGTGACAAAAGACAAGGAAAATGACGTTCTCTTTTTTTGTTTAAACAATTATTTAATATTCAAATTAAATTGTTTTCTACTTGTACGCCTACACATCCCCTTCACGTTGTATGCCAGTCTTTCTGTCTCTCTGGGGCAGAGTTCAACGTCTTGTAAGAGTATTAAGTTGCATTTTGGATTTTTTTTTATTTTCATTTCCTAATAGACATGACATATTAGATTTATACCTGAAGGTTTTTTGACTTGAGAGAAAATAAAAATGATGAGGATATTAAAAATTAAATACATTTTTCATTTTCCAGAGAAATGTTTCTAGAAAAGGAAAAACAAAAAAATGTAAACTTTCTTTTGTACTCACAATGTCGACAGGTTCATTTATTTAATATAATTTTAAATTTTAAACATTTCCCAACATTCCCTCTTTTTTATTCTGAGGAGCTGGAGCTGGAAGCTCTGTTTTTTCTTGAAAAAGTCTGTATTCCTTTCCTGGAAATAAATTCTTTATTGACGCAGAAGAGAAAGAGAGAGAGAGGGGGGGGGTTTGAGTTATAATTGTACAAGTCTTAAAGATTTTTCTTTTGTTGATCCCATGTCTACATCACAAGAATTCTCAATTTTGTTCGTCTCTCTGTAATTAATTAAAAGAATGAAATTAGTGCGAAAAACAAGAGAGACATCATGTCTCTAGTCTAGTTAATCTACCTCTGATGTGTAATCCCATGCCGAGTCCAGACTTGTACTTTTTCCACGAAGAGATTTAATTTCTAATAAGATATTCTCGTCATTCCCAATTCATATTTTAGTATGGGGAAAGAGCCAAGCCAAGCCATAGCCAGTATAAAAAAGGAAGGTGTGTGTGATTAGGTTTTATATAACCCCGACATAAATTTCCATTGTTATCCAACTCCAAACTTGAAATAAAAGAGAAAAGAGAAGGAAGTCGAAGAAAGGAAAAGAAGTTTTTTTTTTGGGGTGAGACTTATGACTCAACTTTCTTTCTTATCAACACTTGGTCTATGAAACTCTCCACAGAGAAAGAGAGTTTGTGGATCTTTGAAATGATTCGAATTCTACTTTAATTAGATTTCATGTCAGGTGCTTCTTTCCCTTGTGTTTTTCCGTCAATCTGCTCTGTTGCTTTTGGTGTCAGTAAATTCCAAGACCTTTTTTTGTCTATACAGAGAAAAAACTACTTGAAACCGCTTCAAAGGAAATGGAGTCTAAGGTACGAGTTTGTTTCATCCAACCATGAAGTCGATTGTGTGTTATACATGTACAAAATCATATTATATATTTTATTCTTCATATCATATCCCTAGCCCCCCAAAAAAATTCATTATTTTTTTTTGTATTGTCTTGACTTTCTCATTTCTTTCTTTTTTTTCTCTTTTGGGACCACAACCAAGTTGTCATTGAGGTGACTCAACTCGTGGAGTTTTTTTTTCTTTTAGTTTTTCATCTTGCCTTAGGTTAGGCATATGGAGAGAATTTTTGGGGACATTTTTTTTTGGTGGATGATGTTCACTCAATATCATTTCTTTTTGCTTTTGTCACCATAACAATGCAAAAAATATATATTTGTACATCTTCAATTTCATCACTCAACCAACCTCACACACACAAAGTCTGGGAGACTTTTTCACTGATCGTGAGTGCATGGGAAACTGGGAGAGTTGCGTGTGGCGTGTGGGATGTGAGGAAAATGTACTAAAAATATTTTATTTGTTCTTTCTTTTGTGAAAGTACGGAGAGAGAGAGAGAGAAGGATTAAGGGGGTGGGGTACGGATTGGAAAGAATACGGGATATTACATTTGTCTTGGTTCATGTAACGCACACTCTTGTGTTGTCTGTGGATTTTTCAATGCATTGCAAGTACTCTCTCTCCCTCTGTATAAGAGAAGACCGGAAGTTTTCTAAAACTTGGTAATTGGGAACAGAACCTTTTTCTTCCTTTTTTTTACTCTTATTGTTAGTCTACAATACATCAATAGATTATTTTGATTGCTTTTATTTTCTTTTACAAACTAAAATACAAAGTTTCTATTACTTTTTTTTGCAATGAAATTCTCTCTCTCTCCAATCTCAATTCCAAAACTAGAGTTCAAAGACTCTGAGGTTCAGACTCATGTCTATGGTACAGTCTACACGTACATTTTACATTGTACATGTGGAATGTTAGGTATTTAAAAGGAAATAAATAAATTAGACAATGAATTAACTGTATCTTTTGTACGTATTTTTTTTCTAAGAATTTAAATAAATTTCACTATTTGACTCCATGGAATTCACCAAGTTTTCTGGAATTATTTAATTGGGAGAGACTTTTTTAAGAAAGAGAAAGAATTTCTTTTCAATTTCATTAAAAAGTATAAAATTTGTATTTTGATAAAAATTCATGTAGAAAATTTTACATTTTATAAAGGAATCAAATTAGCTTTGTAATTTAAACTAATGGAAAATGAGTTACTAACGAATAACAATTAGAGTAGCAGTAAATAATGAGAAATCTTTAAAATCTTAACATGCTTTAGGCTCACCATCTCACCATTATAACTATCTAGAGAGAGAGAGAGAGAGTAAAAAATGATATGAATTTTTGAGATAATCTCAAGTCATCTTGTCACTCTAAAATAAAGCTTGCGGATATGAGACAAGTCAAAAATCTTTACCACAATCACAAATTTCCTCTTCATCATATTCATGCGTATGAAGACTAGGACAATTATTATAAATTTTCATATTTTTTTCTCTTTTATTTGTTTTGTCAAAGAAATTTGCCTTGAATGCATAATAATTTATCATTTATCATAATTTGACTCTCTCTCTCTCCTTCTCACATGCATAAACTAATTCACGATCTCTTCCAATTTGTACTTGACACTTTTGTACATAACACGAAATGATACATAAAGAAATGTTGCATGCATATAATCAATTATAATTTTAACAGGTTGTTCTTTGATTCAAGTCAAATTTCTCACCAAATAAATTCAACCCCATCCTCCTCCTTCCTTTACATTGTAAAAAAATGTGTGATTTATTTAAACTTGTTAATAATCACAAGAATTGTAAAATATATTTCTTGCACTACATTTTTTAAAAAAATCTAACGTAATTCAAGAGAGAGAGAGATAAAGAGAGAGACTGAGCACGAAGAAAAATTGTTGCAAAATGTTAGCATGAGCATCACAATTCACAAAAGACCAAAAAGATTTTAAAAGTTTATAAAGATAAAAAAAATTAAAGTAACAAAAATTTTTTGGCCATGCCACGATTTATTATGACGTTTTGGGCTCTGGTGTGAAATTGACAGAGCATGAAATGCATTTTTTTAACGTTGAGGTCGTTGAAGAACAGTTTGAATAAAAAAAATTGAATTTATAGGAAAAGTAAAAACCACACAAAAACATAATGAGTGTGTCATGGCTCATGGCAAATTAATGATGAGATTGTATTTATTATATAAGAAGATGAGAAAATTGAACTACATATCTGTACAGTGTACACACAATATAAATAATAAATATAAGGAAAAAGATACACAAGAAGAAAATAATACAGATAAATAGTTTGACCAGTATAATTTAATATTTTATATGTAGGTTATGAGATGAAATAATGCACAAATGTATTTTTTTTTCATTCATTTCTCATTTGGTAATATGCTCTTCACTCTCTCTCTCAAAAGAATGGAGATTGTATACATTATCAGTATGGGCACAACTTTTTTGAATTTGACCGTTTTACTTAACGGTCAGTTTATTGCACCAATATGATCATCATGATCGTGAAACCTCTCTCTCTCTTTCTCACAGTGTGAAGGAGATGAAGAAGAACAAGAAGAAGATTGCATATTTCACCCGAAGCCATTCATTGAGAAAGGAAAGGGTGGAAAAGATAATAAAGAGTATCGAGTTTTGATGCGCCTCATAATAAGAGAGAGAGAGAGATGAGAATGAGAAAAAAAATTCCAAAACCGGTCTAGGACAAGGTAGCCTTTTTATTTATAAGGGAGTAAAGTGTTGAATATTTACTAGTCTCTCTCTTATGTATTGTCATTACAATATTCAACAAGAGGAACTGGAACTGCTTTTGGCTTGGTTATATTTTCAATTGCAACATTTTCATTATATAAAAAAAATTATATTTTATATTTGCTTTTCAAGACCAGACTATAAAAGATTCCACTGCAATTGTATTGTCCATTGAGATGAAGAAGAAGAGGCATTGGCAATTTCAATGGTATTGAGAAGCGCAAAAAAGTCGTAAAAATATTGAACATGAATTTTTACACACATGAAATTTTATCACAACAAACACAACTTTTACCCTACAGTGTAGGGCCTACACCAACAAAAAAAATTATTTTACAACTCTCCTGGATAGAAAGAGAAATTAACAAGTCTACCAATTTTTTAATAAAAATTTAGCTGGAAGTGGATGGATGCGACAACGGTACATGTCTTTTTAATTACCATTATTTTTATTAAACACTCCAGTCTCCACACACATAAAATAATGCGGCACATTTTACCTTTACAATTCTTCTTCCGTATTGGGTCCTCTTTTTTAGTGGAAGTCTAACTTTTTTTTATTTTGAATGAGGGGAAGTTTTGTTCCTTGTTGTACACATAGACAACTTTTTGTGTGTACGAGAGAGAGAGAGAAATTTTTTTTATGTGTACACTAAACTTTGGGAAATTATGAAAAATAGTGGGACATCATGAAACGTTCTTGTGTCACCCTTGTGCAATTTTTTGGAGGAAACATTTGTCTCGTCGTCCCAAAATTCACACATTAATTTTATAAACATGTGACTTTTACTCTTAAATTCAGAGAGAGAGAAGCGTGCTTTCCTTCTTTTTTCCATTTTGGAATTAACTCAAGATGACAGCCTATCTCTTCTTCTTCTTCTTGTGGGATGTTAGGAATAGAAAAAAAAAGGTTTTATTTTGTACAGATATATGCGTGTGTATCGGTATGATTAACGTGACGACAAAAAAAATTGATAAATGAGTTAACAAACCCCAGGTGACAGAATGCGAAAAACTAGTCCCAACAAAATACAAAAAAAAATTGTTCAACTTTCTATAACGTAATATGTCTGATACATGTGCATGTGGGGAAGGGAGACTTACTCAAGTTTTTTCTTTTGGCAAAACTTAACTCACGGCTTCCTCAAAAAAACATTCTCAAAAGGATTTTATTTATTTTTTGTGAAAAAATTCTCAAAAGACTATAAGCTGTAAAATGTAAACAGTTAAATGCGCAGTTTTTTCCATGAATGAGTTTTACTATAAAAATGTATACCAAAAATATTTTATTTATATTTAAAACAAATATGGCGAATATATTTATACAAGAAACTTTTCTGGATTTTGACTTGTAAAACTGAACCACAGCACAGTCGTCTCAAAACTTGATACAACAAAAAAGTTTATGAATTTAGAGACTTTTTCTCTGTTATGATTTCTTCAAAATAAAAAAAATGGACCCGAAAAATCAATTTGGAAGTTGCGTTGCAAGCAAAACACATGAGCTTAATTTGAGTATAAAAAGGATTGAAAAAAAGTCAATTACTGTTTCCGTTTTGGCAAGAAAAGTATTTTTTAAAGGACAACAAAAAAAACCAAAACTTTTTTTTGCGTTATACCCTAAAGATCCGTTTTTGGGGAAAGCTTATAATTTCCAGTGTTATAACTAAGCATGGAAGTCTTGGAAGAGGATGAGTTTGAGGGATTGAATTCAAAGAAAAAAAAGTTTTTGTCTAAAATGCAACTACAATTTCCTACAACTTTGCTGTGTGGCCTTATTTAATTTTGTACATTGTGTTTTACAATGGTATAACAAAGGTGGTTGTTCAATTTGTAGTTAAAAGTGTCGAGGAAAATATAGTGACCATGACCCATATGTAGGTTGCAGCTTGAATAAAATTGTCTTGTTCAAATAATCCACCACGATCCAATTTCCTTTTGGTCCAGCTCCTTTTTTAGACTCAGAATAAACAAAACTAGAAAAATACAAAGACTGTAAATATTCTCCAACAATTTTCCTTTTCACAATTTCAACAACAAGATTGAAGATTTGGCAACGGAAATAACAAGAAAAAAAAGTCAGTGTACAATATGTACGTTGGCATTATAAAATTCATTTTTTATTTTAACAGCCATACTTGTCTAAAAATCAAGTTACTTTTTCCAAAATGTATTTTACATAGAAAATGGTGGCCAAAAAAATAATATAAAAGTTTTTATATGGTGCATAGGTATAATTCAACAAAATAAACTTTTTCTCCAAACATTTAACATGACCACCTTGACCATTAAAGGTAAAGTGGTTTGGCGAGACAGTTTTTGTGTCTAAATAAAGTTATCAATTTTGTGTCGTCTCAATGTCAATCCCTTGTCATTTTTTTCAAGGTTTTTGGAACAAATTCAATATTTAACAAACTTTTATAATAACACCGTATGTTTTTATCACTTTTTTTTCTTTTTCCAGTCACTAAACACAGAGTAGGTCACGAATTGTAAAGGTGCCCAAATTTTTTCTTTTTTTGATTAATATTTAATCTTAATTTAAATGGAAGAAAAAAGCATGGAATTTTTTTTTATCTTATCTCAATTCTTGGGAAAGATATCTCTCAAAAAATTAAAGGCGACTACAAGGCTTAACATAAATTTTTGTCTGACATGAAATTTAAGCTGGGAAAAACATTTCCAGGAAACTGGGAAAATTTTTATCGTAAAAAAGGATTATCACTGTTAATCCCAATGAAATAGGAGCTTCTTCCGGAATTAGTGCATCCATTTTTTTAAAAAACATTCTCATTTGTCCATCTACTACTTAATCCCAATGAGATGTTGTGTGTATACTTATATTTCATTTAAAATCCATTAAATGAAAATTCAAAGAATTTTTTTAAATTTTTTTTGCTCATTTGCTTCACTAGAAAATCTTTTTGCATATTTTACTAAAATTTTTCTCGCAATTAAAATTTTTCAACTTGTAAATTCAATACAAAAAATATCAGACCTCCTTGACAATTGACATAAACTCGTAATTATTATCAATTTTTTTCAAAAAAAGTCCTTGGCTTTTATTACATTGAATACTACATTTACAGTGGATTTAATTTATAAAAAAATCGGAGGTTAAATCTCCCTTGGCCTTTAAATTAAATGTCAAATGATTTTTTTAGAACTTTAGGAATGTACTAAAATTCTAGACACAGACAGAAAAAAACTTTCACCAAATTAACTCAACGAATGTAATCACTTGACTTGAAAAACTCATTTTAGACATTTTCGTCAAAGAGAGAGAGAGAGAAATGTATGGTGGCTATTCATTGCCTTTTGCCATTTAAACTCTTGAAAAGAAATGGAGAAACCCCTCCCCCCCTCCTCCTCAATAGTTTCATGGATTTGAACATTGACGATGTCGATTCAAGTTTAACTGCCTCAACTGGTCTAATAGTGCTACCACATGCTTGGTTGCTTTATCAATAACATGGAATTGGGAAAGGTATTGCAATTTTCATTGGAAACCAAAAGGCGGGTATTATGGTCCACTGGTACGGTATACATGTATGTATGACCTTTTTCCTCATTTCTTTCCATTTTCATGATGGCTCAACGACGTGAGAGGAAATATCTTGTACACAATTTTACCACTAAAAAGAGAAGGGATGGTCTTAAAGCTAAAAGCATCCTTCATTTTAGTATGTGATCAATGTGGAGACCACAAAGAGCTTCAATAAAAAAAAAATCTTTTTTTTTTCATTTCCTATTCCATATGTTGCTCACAGTCGCAGTCACACAAAATAAAGGCAAATTGACCCAATTGCTCAAAAAATACTTTCAAAATCTCTCGTGATTCATTTAAAAAAGAATGGATGAGAGACATTTTAGTTACAAATAAAAATATTGGATTTAATTCATTTTACTTGTGGAATGTGGACAGTGGACACATTAAATAATATTGAGTGTGGATGGCTATTCAACCGGTCAAAAAAAACCACAAACTGTTTTTTTTCTACAGGCAAAATACGGACACAATAAAATGGAAAGCGGGCTATTACTGATACGAAATTTTATATCAAAAAAAGGAATTCCCTTTTTTGTCTGCAAAAATTCCAATTTTATCTTGACTTTTTTTCTTTGTCATATAAAATAGACACTTGTCTCATGAGCAAAGGCTGTACAAATTGTGCATCTTGGTATGTATGTCCATGTATTTGTGATGGTGTAGAAAAAAAAGAGTGATTTTCCTTCTCCGTCGCCTTCAACCCCAATCTTTCATGCCTCCCTATTTTTTGAGACACCCGAGTCGACCACACACAGACGGGGGAGATGAAGAGGAAAATGAGTCAACTACCTCAACTTTCTTACCCGCCATTTGAGACTTTCTTAGCCCCTAGAGAGATTGTTGAAAATTGTCAATATCCTATTTTTTATTACAATCTTCACTTTTTCCCCGCAATTTTTTTATTTTATTTTTGTGGTCAATACCCTCACAGAATTTTTTGTGTGTCAATGATTTTCCCTACTCTCTTTATCTCAATGACTCTCATTTACGATTTAACGTACTACTTATCGTTAAAGGGGAAAGTATAGGCAATCAGTGTAAAACGTGATGGACGTTAGAGGAGATTTTTATGTGGTTTGGCTCTTTTTTTGGTTTTCTTTTTTGCTCCTGTACAAAATGAGACTCGTACTGTCCATTATTTTGTACCAAAATTATTTTGAGTTGAAAAGAATTGAAACAAATGAATTTATCCTTTTTTTTCTATACTGTCAATAACGATGGAGCCACAAGTAGAAATGGAGAAACTAGAGATATTGCAAAATAAAAATCAATACGGGGACGAGTATTATGATTGGAATGTACGACAGTACAATTTTTTTGGTGTGCGTTGGCGTTTGACGACTTGGTCAACTTTTATTTTCTCCATCACAAAATTTTTTTGTTTGGGCAATAGTGAACATGTCAAACTCAACATGCATTTCACCACTTGTCTCCTTAAATAAATATGAGAGACAGTCTATCTGTAGAATGGTTTTTATTTTGTTTGTAGATGAGCTTGCAAGAAAAGTGGTAATTCGTACTTTGTCCTCATGAAATTGTCATTTATTTTTGAGAGAGAGTCGGCGGGGACTGTGAGATTGCTCTTACTTTTTATATTTATTTATACAACATTTTTTAATCTATACCTGTATGTACATTCAATAGAATTGAATGTACAAAAGCCAATAAGTTTGAGTGTGGTCTCTCTCTCTTGTAGTTAGACGAGTGGATAAGTGGCTTTGGAGAATTCCGCTCCATTTCATTTTAGTTTGACTTTGACGGAGGTCTCGATTACGTCTCCCGCTATTTTCCACTCAAGACTGAATTTTGCTCAGTATTGGCATTTTCTCTTCCTTGTTCTTTTTTTACAAAATACATGACAAGATGACTTGTCTTTTTAGTGGGAGGAAAAAAAACTAACAAAACCACCAATCCCCGTAGGCTTCAATGAACTGTGAAAAAAAGTATTAAATCCAATATATTTTATCCGGAAAAAGTTTTCTCTCTATCTTTCTTTCTTCACAGCCCTCTTAGACAATACTTAAGTATCTCAATTCTGTATAATATAAAATATTGATGTATTTTCAGAACAAGAAAAAGAAGAAAAAAATCTTTTCTCTTCCATTTCCATAATGCATGATGACTAAATATAAAATATATTAGGACGAAAAAAAAAACGAATCCATTATCGTCCCGTTGACTGATATGAAGTCAAAAAAAATGAATTTTATTTACAATTGATAAAGTCAATAAAGAAAATATTCTAATCTAAATGAACAACAGAAAGAGAGAGAGAGAGAGAGAGAGAGAGAGAAAAAAAAAGCCTTCAAAAACAGAAAAATGTCTATCAAATCCAACACGCATGTGTACCATGTGTTGTGTATGGCATTGACAAAAAAAATGAATAATTGAAAACAACTAATTTAACTAGAGAAATATTTATCCATATAAAGAGTGAGATAATTGACAAATTTTTATTTATACTGATTGAGGACAGTTTTGGAAAAAAAAGAAAAAGTAATCCACTTGGTTATCTTTGGTTAAAAAAAGGGCATTGATTTGGAATCATTTAAATTGAATTTCCTCAATCCCCCAAAATCCCTTGTCTTTTCTCCCCCATTGATTAGCCAATTGTAGTAAAGTACTAGTCATAAAAACGTGGGTAGTGGTCAATAATATGATTTTGGTTGTGTCCCTCTCTCCAAAATTAATTTTGATAGTGGAAAAAACAAAGTCCTTGGCCATGGTCAATGGACAATGAATGAGAAAAAAGGGGAATCTCTTGTAAAGCAAGTTAAAGCGACGATCAAAGATTGAGTGGACAAATGGATGGCACACAAAGAGAGACAGAAAAAAAAGTAATATATTGAATCATGTTGTCTATCTCTGTACACTATCCAATGCTCCTTGAGCTCCTGGCCACACTAATAAATTAATCTTTAACGGATGAAACACATGTGGCATGGTCAAGGGAAACTAAAACTAAAGAGAGGGCTATCCGCTACCCGCTCCCGGTAGAGAATGATGGCTCAACGCGTAACTCGGAACTCCTTCATGTCATTTCATTTTTGCTTGAAAATCCAAGTAAAAAATGAAAGGCACCGAGAACCGGGATCGGCTGAGTAAAGCCCCTCTGGCTTTTGCCGATTTGTCTATCTCAGTCCAATGTAATTCACTTTGTTCATTTCTTGGTCTTTTTTTTGTTAAATTTTTTGCCTTGAACTTTCCCCTGTGTTTGATCTGTGGCTATAATTTTGTATGGGGGACACTTACCCTGTGTGTGGAATCAATACGAGAATAATGGAGGTATTGAAGGTATTAATATAGAAAAGAGTAAATTTTTATCTGATTTAAGTAACTATTGTTCAACTGTGATTTAATTTGTGTACCCCATCCTTTAGTGCATTCATGCGTGCAATACGGCTGCCGTTTAAACATTAAACAGAAGGACCCACTCTTATATGTACATTATGTAAAAGAGGTATTGAGGCATTAGTTTAAATTTTTACAATTTTAACTGGCATTGATGTAAAAGGATTTTTGGACAGAGACAATATTAAAGAGAGAGAGAGAGAGGGAGAGAAATCGTGTAACATACGGGAGCAATAAATTCAAGAGTTGAAAATTGAATGGACAGAGATGTGACTGCATCTATTAAAATTACTCATGCATAAAAATGTACCCCGTGTCAAAAGGCTGGTCTTTGCCAGTCAAAAGCCCGTGTGTCGGTATTGTGTCCATGAAGAGAAGGAGGAGGATGATGATGATCAAGAGGAGGAAATTGTAACACTAAAACTAGCAGTTGTTTGTTATACTTTTACATGTTATATAATATTTGTGCTCTATTGACTATTCTCTGTCATTGTTGTTGTTACACACATCATCCTTTTTTTGCATCTCTCTCTCTCTGCCTCTATTTGTTTAGATTGTGGATCATTGTTTTTGTTTGTCATTCTGTGTGTTCCATCTCGAGTCCATTCTCATGTAAAAATACTCATAGGAAAACTGGGTTTCTGCATGAGCATGGACTGCTCTTATTGTTGGTTGGATGGGTGCTTTTTCATAATAGTTTTGTTACAATTGAAAAATGGGGTGGCCTCCTCTACTCCTAAACCTCGTGCTCTGATACACTTGAAAACTTGTGTTCGTTATCATCGCAATCAGACAAGAAAAGCAAGAGTTTGTAATGATTTCAATAGAGAAAAAAAAGTAAGTTATACTCACATTATCATCATGTTTGTTAAATTCTCTCTCTCTCTCTCTCACTGTGTCTATACAGAAATACTAAACACTCTAGATTTGTAGGGTTCATGTACATTACTCCTGAAGTCCTGACACTCTTTATCAGTTTTTTTTGTCAAAAGGATTGCAATTCCACCGTATTGAATTGTAGATTGTAGTGCATTAGCTCATTGGGACGGTTGATTTTATTGTCCCCCCTGTCTCTCTCTCTTGTGTCTTCAGTTGTTTGGTGTCCTTTATGGCTTTTTTTTCTGCCTGGGGTCTGTCTCGGTCCGCCTGTCAGTCTAATAAATAATTACCTACCCCTATCCCTACATAATGTATTATATTATAATAAGTCTCGTGTGTGTGCGGTGGTATGAGAGAATGACGAGAGCCCTGAATTTTTGCCTTGTCTATCTTTCTCTCTCTTCCTTTTTAATGGGCATGATAATAACTCTTTGTAATATTGCAATTTCCAACAAGAAAATTTCCACTGTGTCAGTAATGCCAGTAAAATTGTACAATGAGAGCCATGACTAGAGAGCCAAGGCTAGTGTACGTGTACTCGTAAGAGGTTCAAGTTTGGAGTAAGCCAAACTTTTTTAAAATCTCAATCCACAATACCTGGCTACCAAGTCCTAGGTTAGGGTAGGGTTAGATTAGAGACAAAATGTAAATGTTTTGTACTCTCAGTCTCCATAGTACAACTCCAACTTGACTCACTGTCTAGAGTCTAGGATTTTAGAATATATCTCTACTCTACTAGTCTGTCTGTATATTTTATATAAGGCCATAAAGAATATTACATTTTATATGTTATATAATATTTTTTTAAATGAAGATGAAATGTACTCTCTACGTCTCTACACACTATTACCCATTTACAGTGGTGAGACCGTCCCTATAGGAATCATTTTGGTAGAGATGAGAGAGAGAGAGAGAGAGCATGTGGATATCCGAATAGGGAAAAAGGGAAGGAAAAAATGAGAGAGAGAGAAGAAGCAATAAACTTGCTTAGATTCGGTGAGGCTGTAAGGTTTTTAGGTATGTACATTGCACTAGGAATGCATCTGCGCCTCATAAAACCATCACACGCACATCTCCTTTTTCTCTCCCTGTGTATTTCGGGTCTTTACTATAAAGGTTCATTTTACATTACCCAGCCTGGCAGTCAGTCGTTCCAGGGCCTCAGAGGGAGAGACAGAGACAGAGTCAGAGCTAGAGCTGGAAAGTTGAGGTACATTTCAAAGCTAAAGCAAAGCTTCACCTACCAGTTTTAAAAACATACGACAGGGCCACAGTCCCCGGCAAAAAAAACCAAAAAGCCGACCAAGTCGACAGTTCGGCACACGCTATTATATAATTCCAATTGAATTGTGAGTGAACATTATTATTATTATATAATAATAATATACATTATAAACAGAGTGGGCTTCACCTATAGAGAGAGAGAGAGAGAGAGAGAGGGAACAAGTTGAATAATACAAGTAATATACAAGTTCATGGTAAAACATCGCTTACCCGATTATCAAATCCACTCTTCGGGAATTGTGTATACTTATACACTTACGCATCCAACGATACAATCACAATAATAATAATAACCCAACATTTTTTTTCACCCTCTGTTCATTTCTCTGTGTATGTGTGACGTGTGTGTTATAATACACAAACTAATAATATTCTATTTGCAAAAGGTACGATATATAATAATAATATATATTATTATTTGTTTGTATTCAGAACCAATGAGTGCTCCAAAATACAAGTAAACATTCCCTTCGAGTCTGTTAAAGTGTAAAACTGTGGCAGAACATAACAGTTGAATTTTTTTGCCTCTCCTCTTTCATTTTTTTTGCATCTACGTGTACCAAATCCAGCTTTGTGCATATATACAACACTACACGCATTGTGTGTAGTCTTTGTTGTGTGTGTTAAAAAGCAACACGCTCAACACATGATAGACTCCTACTTATGCACACAAAAACACTTTATTACTTGCAATTGAAAGAAAACTCCTCAATCCCGAGTCTCGTTTTGGGTCCCGAATTTTGAGCAGATTGGGCAAAAAAAATAATAAAAATTACTGCGTTATTTATAAAACTGTGTACTATATAAGCTCTAATCCTCCAACTGAAACTGTACTGCCTGCTACTGCTAGTGTGTGTGAGTGTGTGTACTGCATCTCTATAGAGATTGTGATTTGAGGGGTTTTTATTCTCAAAAAAAATATTCCCGTTCCTCCATCAAATGACGAAAGAGTGTAGCTATATTTGGGGCGGAAGACTGATGATTTTTCCATAAAAAAAACCTCCAGCCACATTCACATACACATTGGACTGATTCAGTGATTTACGTGATTTTTTTTTATCTTCACCCCATTTCGGATATTTATATATTTGCTTTAGAGCAAAAATACACACATATATATAACTGTATTTTTCTCTGTCTCTTTCCAGACTGTGCTCTGTGAATGGCCAAGTTTTCATTTTCATGGCTAGAAAAATAAAAACTTTTTGTGAATAATACTCTGTGAAATATTTTATGTGCAAAAAAAAAGTTTTACGACAAGAATAATACTGAAAATTCATAAGAAAACTACACACGGAGTACAAACAAGTACGTAGTAGTGCTGAGGCTGAGTTGAAGGGAAAGCAGCTGATTTTGACTTAATATTCAGAATATTCTGGCTGTAAATATGGTAATGAAGATATTCTCAAATTAATTTTTATCTTTAATCATTAATATTCATAATCTTTATTTTACTTACAATTTCTCTACATTCCCCAAGACCTCAAGACGTCACACGATGTCATGTACAGATACTGTACAACTTTACTGTTAATTTGATGACAGAAAATTTCTTGTCTAGTCAAGTACTGACTACACACATGGAGTGTAGTCATGGACATGTTAGGTACATATGGATTTTTAAGTATAATCAATAGTGAGGAGGAGGAGGCACTCAAATAATTACTTTATTGATTCCTTTATCTTACCTTCCATTCAATCCTAGCTCTAGCTAGCTCCTTCGTATTTACTTGAATTTAGTGAATTAGTTTAACGAGATTAAATTTAATGACTTTGTGTACAAGAAACTATTGTCAATAATATTATAATTGGATTTATTTAACAACAACAACACAAAAAAAAGTTACTCAAGCTAAAGAGAGAGAGAGGGTGGTCTAACTTTAGTTTTAGTCAATGTCTTCATGTTGTTGACAGGGAGGATGCATCTCCAAGTAAATAAGGTGAATGTGTAAAAATATAACAAGATTTTTTGGGGTGTAAAAAGATGGAAGATACATTTTAAAAAAATAAATTACATTATCTCATCCTTAGCCTCTCTCTCTCTCTCTCTCTCAGGATCTTAAGAAGGAGACGAAGACGACAATGTCAATTATTTGCCGTCTCCCATGTCGCCGTCTTTTCGTCTTGGATTACTTGTTCCTTCGTTTATAAGAAGCTTTTTTTTTCTTCTTTATTTAGGAGAAAGATGGGCTATATTTTTTTCTCTGTCTCTCTCAATATCATTTTGACTTTGATTTCTTTAGCCATGGTCATTTTTTATTACACAATAGGGGTCCACCACTCGACTCGTAACAAGCCTCGTATAGTATGTTTCCATAGAAATTCGTGAAAATTCGTGAAAAAATCATATTAACAGTTACGAATTACTATGGAAACATACCATACGAGGCTTGTTACGAGTCGAATGGTGGACCCCTAATATATTTTTGTCTTGTACTCGTATGGGGTTTTGATAGATTTTTTTTTGAGTAACATTTCTCAACATTTTACCTTATAATCCTTAGAATAATAATAGTAGCACAAGTCTCCAACATTTATTTACTTGATCCTCGCCCCAGACGACAGTTATGTAAGTAGGCATCACTTGATAAAAAAAAATTTCTTCTTCATTTCAGTTTCTGAAGGTATATATCTGTACATACAAAGTATTTTCATGACAAAAAGTATAAAATGGAGAAACCAAACCCAAGACCATAATCGAGAGAAAAAGAGAAGCAAAAAAAGTTGAAAGATTTTTTTTCAAGACATAAATGTTAAACATAATAAATTGTGTTAGGGCAGAGTCCATGTTATGTGCCATCAAGAACAACTCTTGTGTTGTAAAGGAAGCGAAGATCCATATAATAATAATAATAAATAAAAGCATTAAAAGCGGCACACATTACATTTATACAGATATAGTGTTACGTCTACTTTTACGTATAAGGTTTTTTTTCTACATAACATAAGAGAGAGAGAGTACATTCATTGATATAATAAAATACAGAACATGGGTAGTACGATAAACTAAAGACTGGTGGACAGGTAAAATGACATGAGGTTGTCAAGGCATAAAAGGACGAAACAAGGTGGCCATCGCCACTGCTCTGTTGTGTCCTCCCCAATTGGGATTTTATGCTTAAATAAGGAGTCATCAAGACTTACCGAAGTCATCATTATTAACTGTAGTCTCTCTCTCTCTCTGTGTTAAAATACCTGACTGTCACAGGTCCCTCTCTCTCTCTCTGTGTGAATAAATTCAAATATTACACAAATTTTCTGCATCCTATTATTACTCCCGTGCAGTTATTTCAAGAATCATCAATTATTAATCATTTCCCAACTATCTCTATGACCAATTTCAGAGTGAAATTTTGACTAGAAAACTACAAACTATGCACAATGTTTATTATATTGATATTCTCCTACTATCTCATATGTAGCAATGATCATCATGTACCTATGCTTTGTACTAAATTTGTACTACTGATAGAGATACGAATTATAATGAAATTTTTTTTTTGAAAAAATTGTGATTCGTTATGAAAATCAATCTAATGTAAAATACATAGATATATTTCCCATGTAATATTATTGAGTGCTCATACATCCGATTGAGACGGATACTGCTCCTCTCTTTTTATGACATGGAGATGTCTAATATCATAATAAAAATGATCATCTTGTCAAAAGACTGATAGGGTCATGTCATCATCAGTTTTTTTTCCTGAAGAGAATGAATTGTTCCATGACTAAGACATTTAGTCCCTCCCCTGCTCTCTCTCTCTTTCTTTGCCTTTTGTATAAATAAATGATGATGATGAATCATTTATTTGTTTTAATGTACACAAAAACTTTGTGAAACTACAGTCAGCAGTGACATATAGATATAGTGACGTACCTATATACAGTACAGTCTATGGAGGAAGTTTAACTATTAGAAACTCAATTTAACGGGCTTATACAGTAGTCCAAGAAATTGTATTAAGGTAGTAGAATCTGTATTAATTATAAATGTGTTTTGTACCTTTAGTCTTGTGCTTTATACCTTTCGTCAACTTTTTGAGCTTGAATTTAATTACTAGTTGCCACAATGTCATGAAATATAGAAAATGGGAGAAGCCTTCCCTTGAACAATTTTTCAAGTCAATTCCACAATAATAATACACATGAGAATTATCCACAGACATTGTTAAAGTTAAACTGTTAGAAAAAAAGGATGAAATAATCCAATCCAAAATTATTTAATAATTTTTGGATTGGATTTCATTCCCATTTCATTTTGGTGATTTTGTGGCTTCTCCTTTCACCATCAAAAAAAAATTTGTTGATACTGTAATTAGTCCATCTCTATTACAGATAGAATGATGATTCCTCATATAATTGCTGCTGTGTTGTTGTTCCTCCAAACACAAAAAAAAGTAAAGAGATGAAATTGAAGATTTTATATGGGATGAGGGGATGATGTTATTGGGTTTGGCCATGAGATAATTATAAAGCTTAGTTAGTTTGTACTTGTATATTTTTTTTATGTTATATCATGATCATGGTACAAATATTATAAAAGAATTTTTTTTAAATGATTGCAAATTCAGACTTGTTACATTCATCCTCATTCTATTTCTCTTGAAGGCCCCCACCGCACATTTACGAAGAGTATCTCATTCTCATCGAACCTTAAAAAGAAGGGTGAACAAATTCACAAACATTAGAAATTGCGCAAAAAATTATTAGATTGAATATTATATTCCCATTCTGTAAGATAAATACTCATAATAATTTTAATCATCATCTCCCATTACATTTTCTAAAACTCGTCATCATATTTAACAAGGAGAGAAAATTTAATGTGGAAATTTAGATTTTTGGGGCGAAACATGATGATGATGGTAAAATAAATATTCCAATAATTTTAACGATCCCCTAAATGTAATGAATGAAAAATCCAGGACCCCATACTTGACCGTACATAGTAAAATTCGGGAGTGTTTAGCTAAAGGCACAAGGTGGGTGGGGTGGGTTATGCTTATTTTGTCTGTGTGTCTCAGTTTCATCTCATACAGTTCACACACACACGTGTATGTGTATCTGTAATAATCTTGATAAAAAAAAGTTTTAAGAGATGAATGACGACCCCGTCTAAGTCGAGTGGATCTTGTTTCTCTTTTTTTTCTTGTTGTGTCCAAGTTAAAAAGTCTAACAATCAATTATGCCATAAAATAATAAAACTGTCCAAATATTACTACGTGCAACAAAGTAAATAAATGGTGACGGGGAAAATAAAGATGGAAAACCAAAACCATATCATAAATTTATGAGCTTTAGATGAGATGACAGTGGGCCAAGTTAAAAAAATAAAGAGTGATGGAGTGGCCAAACTCCCATTTTTGTCTATGATGACAATTTAATTCAATTTTCATTTCTTTTTCTCAATTTCTTCTCTCTCTCTCTCTCTCTCTCTCTCCTTAAAAAATCCACAAGTTTGAAGTTCACACTGTTATATTTCTTCATATGTCTAATTTTTATTTGTCGAAAAAATAATTGTAATTGTAATTGTAACTGTACAAAATATTATGAAGGCTGCAAAAATATTTCATAAACTTTACAATAACCTCAATTTGTATTTATTTTATTGACAACTATTTCATCTACCCACATTCAACTCATAAAAAAGGAGACAAATTATCTCATAATCAAGAGATAACAATTTTTTAAATGGAGACAAAAATTGAGAATGAGATATCAATTTTTTTTACTAACATGTTAATTAAAAATGACTTAAAAATTTTCAATGACTCTATGAGAGATTATTTGAATATAATAAAAACAGATTAAGTCTCTTTTATTCACATTTAGCCACATCTGGATATCCCATCTCCTCCTTTTTTATTTTTTTGATTCAAATACTAGATAAAGGCTATTAGCTTATATTTTAGAAATGCCGGCTTGATCGGCTTGATCGTTTAACAGTTGACTGCCCTCGGCCCCAATAATAAGGGAAGACCTGTATAGCTAATACTAATAATATGTGGGGGTACATATGTAATAGTAAATATTATAAAAAGAAAAAAAGGAAATTATTGAAAATAATGAGCAGGTCCTTTTTATTTGAGCAGATGATTATTTTTCCTCAATGTATATCTCTACATTTATTTAAGGTGCTGACTGTATCCATGTTACAATGGATAGTGATATCTCATCAGTACACGATGCACGATGTTAGCTTCCGATGAATCCGAAATTGTATTTTTGTAATGTAAAATCATGGCATATTTAATAAGGTTGTCATGTACTTTCTTTGGCTCCTCTTAATTTTTTTTTTCATATAAAACTACACATTACGTTTGTTTTCACTATTTTTTATATACATTCGGTTAACTCCTATTCCCAATGTGAGAATACATACATATTTGAGCTCTGAGTTATGGATTGCATGATCAAAAAACATGGCATGTCAATAATAAAGAGGGATAAAATCTGAAATAAAAGTTTTGTTCTGTTTTTTTTTCAACAAAAACTTGTCTTATTGACTGAGCGCACTTATATATACATGAATATATATATAAGGGATAGAAATACAAATAAGGCTATGAATTATTACTGGAGATGAAGACTACAAAGAAAAAAAAAGTATAATAATTTTTATGATCTAATGCCCCTCTGCTACTGCAAAGGGGAGTCTGTAAGTCTGTACAGATATCTGTACTACAAAGAAACAAGACTACAGAGAGTCATGGACGAAGATTATAAAGTGAAAAGTTGTTAAACTTATATAATTTTTTTTCTCAAATAATAATTTTTGCTATTTGTTGTTCTTCCACACTCTCGTAATATAAATCCACATCTATGTGTTGTCATAATGAGTTCATTGTTGCGATATAGGTTAGTTTACACTGTATAAGATTACAGTTTTTTTATCAAAAGAAGAAGACCATCATCACGATTACGTCATAAAATTGTAACAGAAATTTTTTATAACAAGTTAAGAAGTTAACACATGCCCATGTGGTTGTTTTTTTCTGATACTCGTACATACAGATACAATTGCTCCTTGCTGGGCTTTTACTTTTGGCTCATCTTTAGTCATTGTTTTTCAATTTTTATAGATACTTGAGTACTACTAGAGTAAAATAAATGGAGGATGAGGTGATGATGCCCTGTTGTTGTTATGATGATGTTAGGATGCTAAAGTGGTAAGAAAAAGTTACATGTGATTCCCCCTCTTTGTGTTAGTAGACCAAGAAGGAGACCATTCTGTAATAACTGGTTGGAAAAAAGTTTTTGCCTTTTTTGCTCCACTTGAACTGTTTCAACTGTTTGTCTTGTGTACCAGTGTACATTTGTACTGTACAAAATAAAGGGAAGGTTTGAAAGGGCTCTTGAAGTCATGGTGTGAGATAAGAGAGAGAAGAGGAAGGGAAAGGGAAAGGAGATGAGAATCACATAATAAATGTGTACAAGGGAGAACAAGTGGAGATGATGCACATACAGCATAGGGGCCAAGAATGGGACTATGCCCTATTATTGTTTTGTGGCTTGAGGTGATCTTTCATATAATTCCCTCTATGTTCTTTTTTTAAGTTTTCTATAAGAGGAAAAAAAGGGAAAAGCATTAAAAATTAAAAGGTATCATGTGCCTCACACACTCTCTCTCTCTCTTGAGCCAACATGTCTTCATATATACAGAGACAGAGACGGAGACGGAGATGAAATAAGATCTATAGAGAGGGAGGGAAAAAAGAGTGAACGGCTCTATTATGTATGGCATTGCCATTGTGTTGTGTTGTTGGCATTTGAGGGGTTTTTTTCTATTCCATTATATCATTTTTGATATTGGTTGATCAAACAAGGTAGAAAAATATGTTGAGACTGTACTATGTGGTGAATATCCATGACATGATAAAAAAAATTCAAAATATATTGTACTGATACATTGTACATTTTCATCTCTTGAGAAGAATGGATGATTGAAGTAAAAAAGATTGATGGGTTGACTGTATACACCATGTACACTTGTGTTATTGAGTGATTGAGTCAAGTTGTCAAGTTTTTTGAACGTGGCATGAATTCGCACTCTCTCATATTATTATTTTAAAAATATTGCTACACTATCACTCTTTTACAAAAACAAGATCCTCAAAGGAAAAAGGGACATAATGAAAGCGAAATTGAGACTGTACATAATAAAAGGTGAGAGTCACTATTATCTATATTTTTTGTGGAAGGGAGAGGAGGAGGAAGATTGGAAGATTTGGTTTTGAGAAATTTGTCAAGCGGAAATTTTTGAACTGGTTCTTGACTAATTGGCTTCAAATTAAGATACACGAGGTTATATCACAGAGAGATGGAAACCACCTTGAAGGGACTGAAGAGGGGAGGGAGAGATAGACAATGAGTGAAATATTCTGTACATGGGCACAATGTGTGTCTATACAGTAAAAAAAAGTCATGTTGCCAATCTTTACGCATTGCGTAGGTTAGATCCATGACAGTTTACATCATCTCCTCTCTCTCTCTTGTCGTTGACGACATGCACCATTCAATCTCAAGTATAGAGACCAGACTGTGTACAGTTGTTGGGAAGTTGTCTTTGATCTTCAGAAAAAAGACAGACCAGTCACCAGAAATAGGGAGAAAAGAGTACAAAATTATATTAAAAGGGTGGGACTGCGTCTCGTTCAATTTAACATTTTCAGCAAAATTTTGTTTAGTAGTACAGGGAGTACGTGATCATTAATTAGAATAAATTAACTTATTTTACGGAAAATGTTTTAATCCTATCATATGCCATATCATTTTTATGATATTATTTTCAATAATAATTGTGTTCTCAAAAAGAGAGAAAATCTCATTTCAACATTTAAAACCACTGCACGCTGGTTTTATATGTCATGTGGCGTGTTACATTCATTGGCTCATGATTTTTTTTTGAATATCTCCAGCATAAATTATAATCCTTTTTTTATATTATAATTTAGCAGATGTAAAGTATTAAGTATCATATGTTACATTACACCAAACTTTTTTTTCTGCAACGAATATTTTAATATCGTAAATTTAATATTATTAAAATTTTACCCATACAAAAATATTCCACGAGATCTCTTCATCCCACAATCAGATTAAGTTACATGGTAACTTAACAGAGGGGGAATAATTTTTGTGGCAAAATTTTCACAGAACCACTCTCATCTATACGTACACTGGTACACTACCCTTTAATTCTTATAGGACTCTTGCTCTAGAGAGTGAGTGCAAAATCATATACAATTTGTGAGTGTGACAAAGACAAATTAAGGTCATATCGAACAAACTTTTTTTTTCATTATTATTATCAATTCTACTCCTCTCACTCTCACATGGTCAACTTAAGTTTTGTGGAGAGTCTCTAATTCATGAGTTTTTTAGTTATCTTCTTCATATTTTATATATATAAATGATATGTCTTTAATATTATATAATTTGTACTTTGTACCTAATAATATTATCATTATTTGTTTTTGTTTGATGCTCTCAAAAGCTTCTTTTATGCCTGCAGGTCTCCCTCAGATCCTGGTGGTTTTTGAGAGAGAGAGAGAGACTTTGTGTTTCTAGTTCGAGGTCAACTATTCCAATTATCTTCTTTTTCTTTTTCTTTGGCAACATTTTTTTTCTCCGAGTGGAGGTAAAGTGGCCCATTTATGTGTTGTTCCATGCTAAAAAAATCCCCGTCCTTTTGCCCCCATGTGAAGTGGGATTTTTTGACGTCCGACTTTGAGATTAATCTGGAGACAAGAGAGAGAGAAGATGAGAGTCTGCGTCTGCCATTCATTCATAGGAAAAAAAAAATTCATATCCCTTTTTTTATAAAGTAGAAAAGACGAGAGTAATTAAGCTTATTAAACTTTGACCTTAATGTCTTTTTTTTATATCTTAACGGTACTACACACTAAAAGGTACTTTAAGAAGAAATCTTGTGGAAATATTAAATTGCGAATTGAATTATTACTCTCTTTATCTATAAAGCATCTCTTCTATAATATTACATTTAATAATATAGAGCAAAAAATGTGATTTAATGGGACTCTACTTTATTTCTCCAAAAAAATTCTCTCTCTCTCTCATCTTCATAGAGATTATAATAAGCTATTTTGTATAATATCAGACTTGTTTTTTATTGGATCATCAGTCTAAAAAGATGAAATTATATATTTCACGAGAAAATGAAATTGATATTGTACAGATATTGAATGACGTACGTGCACAACATTCTAAACAAAATATTCAGGAAGTAATTATTTCTCTAGAGTTAACTATCTATAATAAACCAAAAAAAAAATTACCTTGATTTTGATTTGAATTAGAGTGAATTCATCTTCTTCCTCAACGTCTTGTTATATTGATGAGATGAACCACAAAAAAAAATTGCATGCATAATCTCTCATAGAAAGAATATCTATTGTAGTTTTTTATGCATCAAGACAAAAAAAGGAAGTTAAATTAAAGGAAGAGATTTACAGATATTACATTTTATGAATAAAGTATAAAGTTACTTAAATACTTAAGTAACATTCCCCCCCCCTCTCTCTCTCTCTTCACAATAGAGATTGTGGTTAAATATATTACCTCTTAAGTTACAGTGTGCAAAATAGAATATGAGATGGCTTTTCCTAATGGTAGAAAGCAATATAAGTACAATATGGACTCGTGTTGGGATACTTACGTATATTTAACAATAGAGTCTATACCCCGACATTGTATATACATATTAAACGAAAAAAAGTATTATAATGACGAGAGAGAGAGAGAAGAAATCCTCTTGTGGGATTTAGTGTGCTCCCCTTTCAACTCTTGTTGAATTGAATAGAAATTGTGTGTGTTAAGGTACTGGAGAAATTTCATAGAAAATAGTTTGAATGAGCCTTTCATTGCTTTTGTAAATAAATAATTGAATGAGATCAAAAACACGTTGAAATCATAATCATTCCATTTTATTATTGTCCAGGCACAAATACTTTTTTTTTCTCTCTCTCTCTCTCTCTCTCTCTCTCTCTCATTGTCATTGTACTCTAACTCTACCCCCTTGTCCTCAAAGTAGCCAAAATTTACTCCATATGTCGTCATATGTACTCATTTGGGGGAATGGACGTGTAAAGAGTAGAGAGAGAGAGAGAGAGAAATCTCAGAATAGAAATAATATTGTCAAATTCTCCTTCTAATTTTCCGTTTCCTCAAAGTCCGGACTTGATAATTCCTGCTAATTTATTCCGTACAGGTACATTTCTTGAGCCCTTATCAAATTACTTTGGGCTATTTATGTCACAAGAAAAGAGAGAGAGGGGAGCTTTAAGGACTTTGAGAGATGCTTTATGGCCTACAAATTTTAAGTCACATTTTCTCTCTCTTTTTCTCTTTCATTATAATAAATGTGGCTTGAGTACAGCTAATTCTATTAAAGCTAAAGAGACCTTTTTGTTCTATAAAGAGTATCTTTAGCCTTTTTCTTCCTGTCATGCCTCATGTCTATTTAGCAAATTAATGATGCCGTAGGGACTAGGACAAGAATTTTTTTAAATTTATTACTATTTTTTGACCAGTCATTTCACTTTCTCAACAAGAAAAAAACTTTCTCAGAATTTTTTGATATAATTTAATAAATCTTGATAATTATTTTCTATTCTATTAATTAATGACGTAACGGACATTTGTGGCTTTATGGAGATTTCTGGAGATTTAGTGAAATTGAAAGGAACAATTTTTTTAAACGGTTGTTAGAAAAACGGGCCTTATTAGGCTTAAGTTGTTACACAATTTCCACTTGATTAGACATAAAAAAACCCCGTAATAATTTAATAGAATTAAAGCTGCCGCGACGGCGTCGGCTCCCTTTTGTAAGTAAGTTTTGAAATATCCCATCTTTTTCCATAAAGAAACGCCAACTTAAAATCAACTTTCCTACCCTCATCTGTATCATTGCATAGAAAGAGAGAAAAAAAGTGATTTTTTCATCCTAATTTTTTTTCTTCTACTAGTCATTACGGAGCCAAAAATAATATTTAAGTAGGCGGGGAAGGGTGGAGGGTAAAGAAGGATAGATTTTCATAAGGTAATTCGTGATACAAAAATATGAGATACAAGTAAGAAGCAGGTGTGTAATATAAGTAATATTTTTTGATTATATTCTATTTAACCGCAGGGATTAAGACAAAGTCAAAGAAAAAAGGGAGATAAAGAGAGCACGGGTAAGGGTAGGGAACTGTAACAATAGAAATCTGTAGAAAAAAAACAACTGAAAACTTGTAACGTTATTTAGCTACTTTTACTACTCTTTTACATGTTACAGAATAGACAAATATTATAAAGAAAACTCAAATCTTTAAATCCCTACAGACACAGCCTCTCTCTCTCTCTCTCTGTCTCTCTATCTCTAAGATTTGAGATTCAACAAGCTAAAAGATGAAGAGACAAAAAAGGGGAAAAGAAGAATAGAAGAGTCAAGAACAAAAGAGTCGTTGTTCGGTTATAATTACTAAAATATACATAAATGATATTACCCCTTACTTTTTAAAGGCTCTTCATCATCTCTCTCTCTCTCTCTTGAAAAGAATAGAAAATGGGGCAGAGAGCTGTGATTACCCATCTCAATTTAAATTGTAAAGTTTTACTTTTGCTTCCTCTTTAGGGTTTTCTTCTTTTTATTTTTTTTACTGATAATATAAATTTTATATGGTACAAGGAAATGAACATGGCAAGACAAGGTGGTCTTTTTAAATATATTTTTAACATGGAGAGAAAATATCTAGTCTATTTTTAATTGTATGTTATGAAAATGGAGAAGAAAAAATCAAACTCATAATTAATAACATGTTTTCTTTTTGTCATATGTAATCAAAAAAAAGTCAAATTTGACGAGGGGGTTTGAATGCAATGAAATAAAAAAAAAGTTTTTTTTGTTTAAGAATTCTAATCTCAATTTTTAAATTATATTTTTCCTCTATTATCAAACCAAAAATACATTTTATCTCTGTTTTTTGTTTGGAGTAAAAATAAAAAGAATTTTTACTGTTAGAGAATAATAAATTATAAATTCCATAATAAGAAATATTTATTTAAAGATCTATTCAAAGTTGAAGGAAATTTAAATTTATATTTATGACCTTTCACTTTTTTTTATTCAAATTTTAAAAATAAGATTTTTATCTTTTATCTCAATTATCATTTTTAAAAATTACCCTAGGCCATGGCACTGCAGTCTAGTGTGTAGAGTGTAGAGGCCATGAAGAAAGGGACATTTAAAATAATGGAATTTTGTTGTGATTATACCAATTTAATAAAAAGTTTAAATAAAAATTAATTATACATTAAATTTTATTTGAATAGTAATAATTTTAAAAATGAAGAAAACCATTTATAAAAACACAGATACATATCACGGCAATTAATTTTAGTTTAACAATGAAAATGAAATGATGAGGAAGATTCAAAGAACTTCTTTTTATAATAAAATTACACACGACGCATATCTCTATAGTTAAAATGTATAGGCCCCTCTTATGTCTGTCTCGTCATGCAAATTTTGTCTCTGTCTACTAAGGAAAAAAAAAATAAAAGGTAGAGAGGAAGGAAGATTCTCATCATTTTTTGAGACATTTCCTTGTCATAGCAAGAAAAAAAAAATTTAATGTGACTTACTTGTTACCCAACGAACCTTTTGAATTCACTCAAAAAAAACTTAAATAGAAAAAGGAAACTCAGTCAGCTGTACGTAAAGTTGAACAAAGTCAAAGTTGGAGAGACGTTATTCAAAAGAAGGGAAAAAAATTAATATAAAAAAGATGAGAGGAAAGAGAAATTTCTAGTGAAATAAATTTAAATGACATTTTTTGAATAAATTGTCAACCAAAGAGAGAGAGAGGGATGGTGTGGAAACTGATTAAATATTCTGTATTTAATAATAAAAATGCTTTTAGTTTCAAAGAAAAACGTGTGGCTACAGACAGAGCAAAGACAGACACACTTAATATTTAATAATATTAAATAAAATGAGTTAAAAGAAAAGTGAAATTAATAGTGCCTTTCCTTTTAGCCTTGACTTAGGTGTCATCAGAGAAATAAACCACGTGACTAGAGAATAGAGATACTCATAAAATTGAGATTCAAGTCTTACAATATGAAAAACTTTTTTTGCCAGTACAGTCAAAGTCTCCGCAAAATTTATTTTACTTTTGAATCCCCTTTAGCTCATTTTTTGAACATGTCGCCGCACCTGAGTTCCTCCATCCCATGCAATATCAGAAATTGTGTGCAGAACAAGAGAGAGAAAAAAAATGACTCTCGTATGCTTACGGCAAACAGTTTGCATAAAAAATATTTGATAGAGTACAGCAAGAGAGAGAGAGTGAACTTGGAGCATTCTCCAAGGATATTTGCATAATCTTGTAGACTTGCACAAGGCAAAAAAAATCCTTCTTTTTCTGAAATCTACCCGTCCAAAAAAATAACAATCATTTTAAGACTCAGAGAGTTGAGCAAAAAAAGGGAAAAAAGTATTAAATAATGCATTGAGTAACATGGATACTAAAAAAATCCATGGAACCGAACTAGAACCACACACACCCATTCTATTACCATTGCCAGTCACTAGAAACTTACCTATGACAATGTAATAGTTTTTTTCTTGCTTTCCTTCAGATACATCACAAAATGAGGAATTGCCAAGTGTGTGTGTGTGGTTCTTTATATATTTTAAAAAGCTTTTGTTCAGTTGAGTTATAATGGAATGGTTAAAGGCGTTTCTCAGAATTTAAATATTGTATAAAGTCTAAGTTTCAACTATTCATTTAAACTGTTTGTAAAGAAAAAATAAAGTTCTTTTTTTTCTCTTGAACTTTACTTTCTTTGAAAAAATAATAATGCCAAACCTTGAATGCCCATCTTGTTCGGTCCCTGACTTTCATTATTGTTATTAAAAAAAACTACAAAATGACATGTGTTTGTCCTTTGTGGCGTGTCAATTTTTTGCTCAATGTAGAATGTACCTCTACCTATGTGTCATTTTTTCAGGGTCACTGCATTACTGAACATGACACTTTCCCATTCATAAAAATTGAAAGTAAGGAAATTTTGAGTTGAATGAATTTTTGAGTTTTTTTATTCATGAATCATGACACTAGTTTTTTGTGTAAGGCAGGAAATTGATAAAAAAAAATTACAATAGAAATAAATAAATACTCCAAATTAATTAGTCAATTAAAATGATAATAAAAAAATTAGTGGTTACTGGTTAGATACGATTGCAGTTTAAGTTCCAGGAATTAATTAATGATTTGACTAAACTTAAAAAAGATCATTGTAGGCTAATGTCACAGTGTATTAAATGTTGGGTACATGATTTACATTAGATAATGGAGTTTACAAGTGTAACTCCAATTTTAATTCAAAATAAAAATTATTCTGGCTTCTGGCACCTTCCAATTCACAATTCTCTATCTCATTTATTGTGATGTAATCTTACAGGACAGGCCTGGGCTTTAGGGTTTTAAAATTTAATCATTCTCCTCTTATCTTTTCCATACCTCACAACTCCCTATTTGGATAATGCTAAATTATTACAATGACTGTAATTAGCATCATATTTTTTGCATAGTGTGTGTACGTTCAATATTTAACCTCCATTTTTTTCCATAGTGTCAATTCATCACTACTCACTGTCAATTGTAAGTGTCAAGTTAAATTTTTTTGTGAAAAGTCAACACAGATTTCTTAGTAATTGGCAACATGTGGGAGATGGTTCCATTTTTTATTTACTTTTCAATGGAATGAGTCAACAAATAAATAATTCTCATTTTTTATCAACTGCTTATATAAATAATATTTCCATTTCAAAAATTATTTTGCAATTAAAATTATCATCTCAAAGATAAAAATTCCAATCCAATTTTATACAGATTTCTCTTAAATTATCGTAAATTGTGTAAAGTCAGAACAAGACAAATTTTACATATAAAAAAATCTACGACCATGTTTAACGATTATTTAATGTAAAATAAACTCCTTCATCTTGGCTTAACCTAAATCTTCACAGTACAGTACATTAGAGAAAGAGAGAGACCCATAAAGGCTCTATTAAATTATAATCCAAGAAAATTAGGGTCTAATCTAATTTTCTTCTTGTCTTTTTTTTTCTTGTGTTTACCCTTCTTCTTTTTATCTCTTCCCTTTTTTCCAGTTTAGTGTAGCACTGTAGAGACACACGAAGTATTAAAAATTGAGTCCCTCATGCCCCTCAACTCCCGCCATGCCTCACATTACCTTTAAGGTTAATCAGACATAAAAAAAGAAGTAACTTATTTGGGCTGCACAAAAGATAGAAAATCAAATGTACAGGAGCGGTGCGTCGTAAAGAACCCATGCAATGATCCCCTTGAACTTATGTATAAATGAGGAAGGCAAGTTTTTGTGTCTGTAGTACACAAAAAAAATAGTGGAGATGCTCTGTATTTCTACAACGTCTCTTTTTCCCTACTTTTTATTTTTTTCAGTACTAAGACGTAGTCTAGGTACCCCTAGTGATTTGTGTAAGTGATGTGCTGGTGAACGTGAGTATTTGTACGCATCATGACTTTAGCCCTTGCGATGAGGTACAAACGACAAGGCTTACAGATATACAGGGAGAGGAATTGTAGAAAATCTGGAGATCATTGTACATGGAAGTCAACACCAAGTTTTAGTTCTGGACTTTGTGTCAGACGTGCCCAACTTAAAATTTCACGTGGACAAGGATACCCCTCTGTTGATATATCTCTACTTTATTTTGTTTTCTATTTTCTGTGTGTGGAGAGAGTACAAGAGTACTCACTTTTAGTTTTTTTCTAGTCCCCTGGCTCCACCAAGTCTTCTGTTTTACCTTCTGGGTTAAGCTTGAGATGAATTTTCCTGTTGTCTGTTGTAGAGTTTGAGCAAAAGAAAAAAAGGGAAAGATGCAGAGGATTTAAGGCGCCTTGAGATAATTACATGATTAAACATGTAGGTGGTAGTTTAATTTCAGTTTGGAGTTTGAAACTGGGAGGGAAAACTGATGGACTGATGGTTGACCTATAATTTGAAAGGGTCATCAGTTTAAAATTTTTATAACATGCATCATTCCTCCTTCTACTATTTTCACTTTGTCTTCATCTTAGCAAGGTCAATAAACATGCTACGATGTAGGCGAGATAAAATACAAATCACCAAATTATTCTTCTTTCTTTTCATGGTCAGGATTGTTTACAAGAAACAACAAAAAAAATCAATAGTGTACGAGTACGAATACTAGTGCATGGTCTAGAATTGTAAAATAAAAAAATACTAATATAATTAATGTCTGGAAAAGTACAAGAAATTTACGTTGTATATTAAAAATAGTTGTAATTAAAACTTGTAGAATATGGAAGGTGTCGAGAGAGATTTAAATTGGAAGGGATGACGACAGACGACCTTGATTTTAAGAGAAAAAACTTTTTTACACCAAAAAGTTTTTTGTCATGTTCCTAGTAATCCTACTTCATATATTGTAATTAGACGCTATATGGAATAATACGAGATTAGAGATAATTTCCACAGAATTCTCATAACAAGGCTTTCTTTCTCTCTCTCTCGGCCCTCTCTCTATCAATAAACTTTTTTGAGCAATTTTATTTGCTACAAGTCTCCATGATTACGTCAATGTCTTTTTCTCCATCTCCAGTGTAGCAAAAATAAAGTAAGGAAAAGAGAGGCTGGATGACTGTCATTTTCATTCTTCCAAGTCCAAGTCCCATGTGTGGTCGCCCTGTGGAAAAAGTAATAAAGCCATGGTCCCCAAACCACAAGTCTTTATACGACAATTTGAAAGGGAACTAATTAGTCTCTTGCCAAGAGAGAGAGAGAAAGAGAGAGAGGCTAACTTTTTTTTGTACAAGACTAGACGGGGACGACACATTGCTCCATATCTAACACTAGAGATGATACCAGAGAGACCCAAACTAAAGAGACAGGGAGACGACCAGAGAGGACAAAAAATTCAAGTTAACTTTTTTCTCTCTCTCTCTCTGTGTCTTGTGACAACTCCACTTTCCACTTTCTTCACAATCCACAATATCAAAATTCTCCCTCTCTTTCATCCCTTTTGCATTGTCCACAGTCACAGTCACATGAAACCATGAGACTAGTCGTATCAGTCATGAGAGAGAGAGAGAAAGGAGGGAATTACGTAATCGAGAAAGTTTCACTCTTGCCCATTTTCTCTCTTCTTTCGTCACTTTCTCGATAGCTAAATTTTTACGTTGTCTATTCTTATTGTCTTACTCTTACACATATTAAACCTACAACCCTTTAGACCCCTAGTCATATTTTGACGGGGGACGGAGAAAATTGGGATAGTTAAATGGCCAAGAAATATTGCAATAAGGATATTTTCACAAAGCCACATATACAAAATTATCCAAATTTATATATCTCAGTAAAAGTCACTGACATGGAGTGGAAAAAGAAAGTGTTGAAAAAAAGAAAGTTTTTTTTTGCAGACAAAATATATTTTTCTCTGTAGTCTGTGCTATATTTAAGATACAGTGAAAGTAGTTTTAGTATATTCATGAATATATGCGTAAAAAAAAGTTTTTTGTGGGTTAAAAGAAAATCTTGTACCAAAATTGTATTATTTTTTATCCCTCTCCTTGCCTAAAATAGATGAAAAAAATTGTATGGGGCTTCATTTTGACTTTATGTACAATTTTCTGTATGCATCAGCAAGTAGAGAGAATCACAATATGCAAGAAAACTAACCCCCCTCCTCATAGTTTTTTATCTCATGCATTTATATGTTGGTGAAATTCGTGAGGTTGGAAAATGAGACAACAAGTAAAACTACACTAAGCCTTGTACGAGTATGACCATGTCTATGTTATGAAGTATGAACAAAGTTATTTTTTTTGTCTGTGTAAAAAAAGCATTGCAATTTTTTCCCCTCGTGCAATTTGTTCAAAGACTTGTCCCGTCCCATAGAATCTTTGAAGAAAGTGAAAGTTGAATTTTTTTTGTAAATTGGGTGAATTCTTTGAAGCATGTTCCCAAGATTTTTTTTTTCTCCTTAAAGTTCAAGCTCATGTCTTTTTTATTTTATTCCAAAAAAATAAGGAAGGATATGTCTATATTTTATAAAAAAAAATGTACCCAATATAGTCACAAAAGACGAGTCTCGAGTCCAATGTCCAATGTCCAAAATAAAGGGACACACACACAAACAAACTTATGACCTTTGTCACTCTGCCAACTTTTATCTGATTGGTCATTCATGTCAGTGCGAACGTGTGTTGCTATGTGAGGAGTGGGGAGTTGGGGAAAGTAGGGAAGTGAAAGTAGGAATTGAGGTTTTGTGTCAATTTCTGTAAGGGAAAATTTGTTGTTGTTACGCCACAAATCAAGTGACATATTTAAGTTGGATTTGGCAAGCCTTAAAAGTTAGTTAAAGAATTTCCTCTTATTTTATTTTTCCCTTTCTTTTACATTTTTTTTTTGTCTCTCTCTCTCTCTGTCGTCGCCTTTTCCCTTGTTCATTAGAGAAGAGAAAAGGGGGAGAAAGTTCATTGAAGAAAGCTGGGGAGTGGGAGATATCTTTGACTGTTGGAATGGTGTCTTGTGTATGTTGAGAGAATTCCTTCTTATGGAGCTTTCTCCATCCCAAGACAACAATAATAGTAAAAATAAATCTCTTTTCCTTTGGACAGGACAAAAGCGTCTTGTAGTCAAGTTAAAGAAGCTTGAAAATATAGACGAGGGGGTAGTCTTTTTCTATAATGTCCAAGACATACATGGAATGCTAGAGGGGTCTATCTCTCTAGCCAAAGTAAGAGTAAGTCAAGTCCAAGTATCTTTTAAGTAGAGCCTCTTGCCACATTTTCTCTCTCTCTCTCTGACAATGCAATACTTTTTCACAGTCCATGTTCTACACACACACACACCCAGGGCTGACAAAGATAGGGCAAAGAATAAGAAAAAGTTACATTTTCTAGCACCACCTCTGGATTTTCACTTACTCAAGATATAAAATTGTATATCAATGTTAAACCTACGTCACTCACTATGTACAAAGTACAGAGAGAGAGAGAGGGTACGGATATTGGTAGAGTGACGGAATTGAGAAGGGTCTTTACTTTGAGTTTGGCTTCTTCATATGGATCTCCTCACTCTCCCTCACTATCTCCCACTTGAAAGCTCTTACTTTGTTGAAAATGTTTCATTTTGACTGAGGTAGTTTTTGCAACATTTTATTGGATTTTCTACACATCCCCTCCCTCTCTCTCTCTTGAGCTCCGTCGTTTGTCCTTTTTCAAGTCCCTTTTTTTAAAAGTCGACTCATGTTTTTCCCTTTTTTCTCTCTCAATTTCTGAATATTTTCTCTTGAATACTCAAATGCTCTTGAATTATTTGCCTAATGTGTAGCTGTAGCTGTACAACCAGAGATATTCAGTGGGACAAGCCAAGGGATTTTATTTTGGGAGAAATTTTTTTTTTTCAAAAAATAATTCTTCTCTTATTTCTCTTATGGTTATATTTATCTGTACTTCTGTATTTTTTTACATTGAAAAAGTCAATTGGAGTCATGGGTTCAAAATTTTTTGTGGGGGTTTTTTGATAGTTTGAGCTATTTGAAAGAGAGAGAGAGAGCCAACATAAAAAGAAACTTCATCACCATTGAGAAGATTTTTTTTTATAAAAAGAGAGAAAATTTTAAAAAGAAATGTTGTTGGAATCCGCTTAATATGTATACACAAAAAAACTAGAGGATTTCACCCAGAGTTCCATTCCACAAGTCAAAAATAAGTAGGGCATGAACCTTTTCTTTGAAAATATCTCTCAAAAAAAAGTTATTTTTTACTTTGGCTTATCTAAAATCTGAAAATAAAAAACATTTCCTAGTACGAGTACTCGTACCTGTATGACATTTTTTTACATGGAAAAAAAAATTCTCTCCATTTTATATTGGCTATAGTAAATAGAAAAAAAAGATTGGATGTAGTCGTGTGTATTTAATTAAATTATCCAACTAAAAAAACCTACACAAGCGGCAGTTGTTGCAAATTGCAGTTAAAGCCCAAAAAAATGTGTTACAATGTTTCAAGTACTTGTAAGCGTGCTGCCTGTCATGGAATTGGGCATGGGTATGGGGATAGAAAACTATTATGGGATTTTATGACTTTGATTTTTATTTGTGAAAATAAAAATATAAAAAAAAGCTCAAGGCAATATCTGTAGAATTATTTTTCAACAGGTGTTTTGTATATTGATGCCTCAAAATTTTCTCCCTTCATATTTTTTTATGACCATTTTTATTAAATTAGGCAAGGCGTGAATTGTGAATAATCATAGAGTCCATAGAGACAAACCAAGAAGGAGCAGAAAGGTCTTTCGTTTCATCAAACAATCAAGTTTCTTGTAAATCTTTAACATGTACATGTTATAATCTGTAGACTGTTACATACACAAAATCGATTTAATAATAGCTTTTTTACAATGTTAGTTTTAATCCTTTAAAAAATTTTGAGAACCTCGAGGGGATTTTTTTAAAAGGATTTTTAATTCCCGAAAAGGGTTTTTTATGGATAATGCTGGCTCCGTGAAATATTTTGTGAAATACCTGGGAATGTGGGAATGATGGGGTGGATTATATTTATTCTATTAAAATATTGTTTTTTAAACATGAAAGATTTAAAATCTCATTACAATGGTTAAATCTTGTTAGTACATTTGGAGTGCATAAATATTTTAAAAAATTACATGACTTTTGGTTTATAATTTTCATAATTTTTGATTACATAGATCATTTCATATAACAAACATTTCTTTGGTGGTGCCTCAAGTACAAGGAGGACTCCAGTCAAAAAAAAATTGTTTGACTGGAGGATACATTTAAAAACGTGGATTATGTATCTCTGTGCATGTTATGACATGTTTGTTATTGTACACACACAAACAAGAGATATAATTTAGCCTTTTTTGTGTTTTATGATTTTCTCGAGAGAGTATTTCAAGTTTTTTGAACAACAAAAAAAAATTATTTTCTCTCTAGTTGTTATTTCACCTCCAGGTGAAAAAGAAGGAGAATTTTGTTTTCTAGCTCATAAACAATAAAATAACACTACAAAAATGAGAGAAATGAGGAACCAATAGATCACCACATTTTTTTTGATCCCTGTAGGTATCCAAATTTTAACATACAAGAGATTAGAGAGATTTTTACTCATTATAATTGAGACTGGAAGCCATAAAGTAGAGATTCTTCTTAGAGAATTTAAGTTATTTTAAATTTTATGTCGGCATTTTTTTTCTGGCTTGTAATGGAAGAGTAATTTCAACAATGGGCTCTTCCTTTAATTGGTAATTGGCTTCCTCCCAATCCCCAATGCTTCCTCGACTTGCTGTACAGATACACAACAGACAGAGAGAGAGAGAGAGAGAGAGAGAGAGAGCTTAAGCATTGGATCACATAAATTGTAACTGGAAATTTGAAGGAAATATAAGGCCCTTTTCAACTCAAGTCGCATGCTGTTCCTTCCATGACGTGCTCAATACATATTATAACTCTACACTAGAGAAAAAAAACTGTATAATATTAAATGCTCCCCCTTTTACTCAACACACAAAAAACGGAGGAGGAGGGAAGCATAGCATTCATGGGTGCGGTTCAAACAATAAATTTACGATTACCATGAAAGAAAATAATAATATACATATAAGGCGCTCTTACGATAATTGAATGAATCATGTTCTACCCAAATCACACTAGAGAAGGTTTTTTTTTATTTGTTACATGGAAACCGTCTCAAGGAAAAAGAGTTGTCAAAAGTGGACTAAGGTCTCCATATCTTTATTTAACACACAAAAACTAAACCGAGTTCTTTTTTTTACACCGAAAAAATCACAATTAAGTAGGTTAGGCTATACAAATATACATACTTTAATATTATTAACATTACGAGAAGAGTGAAAGGGGGGGGGGGTTTATAAAGTAGAAATGCTTTCACAATTGAAAAAGATTTTTTTCAAACTCAAAATCTTGAACTCGTGTAGGTACTCTAGTTTTATTTTATTTATCCAATGCAACAGAGAGAGAGAGAGAAAAAAGCTGCTTATAAAAAGGATAAAGATTTCAAGTGAAAAAAATGGAAGAAAACTATTTTATTTCATGATTTCACGTAGAGAAAGTCCAGAAGGTGAAATTTTTTCCTTTTTTTTCTTGGTAGTCCTTTATAGTTCACCATGAGTAAAATTCACCTTGAACTTGTCGTTTTCAGGAAATTGAGCACGAGTTTGGCATTTTTTTTTTTATTATTTGATGAATTAGACCTTGTGCAATATTTTTTGAACTGATGTTATTTGTACATATACAATAGAGAGAGAGAGGGAGAATTCTTATTTCAATTTCAATTTTTTAGCTTTAATTCCTCCATCCTTCATATTTTATTGTACAAGTCGACTAATTCCATATTCAATTGTAATAGTACAGTAAATAATACTTATAGGTAAGGTAATTGTATACTTTAGATGAAGGTCGAGGTCACAGTAATATGAAATGTATTAAGTGATTTCAGAATTGGATTACACATCATAATCCCCTCCATACTCCACAGTTCTCCCAAAAACTTTTACTTTCTCCCAATGTGTGTGGGGGATTAAGTCTTAATTGGTTAATTTTCTAGAGTTGACATTGAAAACAAATAAATTTTCATTTAAGCTCTCCCTTGTGTACAAAATAGATTAAAATAGGAGATCATATATAAAATAGGATGAAATATTATAAATAATAATAATAATAATTCAATTTCCAAAAATAATATTATTTTGCAGATATTTTTCTCAAAAAATATTGGCAAAACATGTTTTTTTCCGTTCTAAAGTCCAAAGACCTCTATAAAAAAATCCATCTGGAATATTTGTACAAGTACAGTACCATTTTGCCCAATAGGGATGAGAAGCAAAAAAAGGATAAAGTAAACAAAATGTGAGATGTTAGTGGCAGTGCCAGTGCAAAAAAATATATGACTCTTTTTTTTGCCATGAGTGAATTGTACAAGATAAAAGTTGGGAGGGGGAGGGGGGATATTTTTGAGCCAAAAAAATAAATAAAAAGAAGAATACAAGAGCCTTACGTTAACCATACATCATATTCTACAAAAATATAATACAAGTACAGATACGAGAACATATTTTAAATGATCACGAACCCTCCTCATGGATACACGTATCCGTACCGGTACACAGTACACGTTATGTATTTGCAGTATTGCATTCCTGTGGTGATGCACAATACAAAAAAAATCCCTTCGTATTATGTACCTAATGGTCATGATGATTAATAGTCCTGTATTTTATCCAGTGTCTGTATGTACGAGCCCGCTCTTTTTTTTGTTGTATTTTGGATCTGGATGGGCTTTAGAGTGTTAGTTTGACAATTCGTTGTGATTTAGAAGCCAAGGGAAATCACTTTATTTTCCTCTCTGTCTCTCTCTCTCTCTCTGGCTGTGTGGATACTCCGATGATATCATGTGACATGGTGTGTCAGTCAAGATATTTTGAGCTGTCTGCAAATTCTAAATTGCAGATATTTTCTGGATAACAGTTGGCAGATGTTGAGAGAGAGAGACGGGAGTTTGGCCTCTCTTTTTCTCTTGTTTGCACTGACTTTATTAGTGTAATTTAAGCTGTCTCACGACTCTCTCCCTCTCATTGACGTGGACTCTACAGAGAAGGATCCATTGCATTGTTTTCCATTATTTGCCCTTGCTCAAAACTATTTTTTTCCTTCGAATCAATACAATTTTATACTCTCTTGGTACAAAGGTCAATTTACCCAAAAATATTCTTTCAGTGTAGTCACAATTAATTAATTTAATGGTAAATTTTACAAGGAGAAAATTCCCTTTCTCTCTCTCTCTCTCTCTACAGGAAACTAAGACACAAATTGTCAATACCGAACTTTCTAATTAGTGATGGATAGAAGAACAATTATTATTTAATTAAAGTAGTCTAGAAATATTCAGGGGAGGACGGCGGAGAAAATTTTGTAGGGTTTCTTTATTCATCTCGTGATGCACTAGACCAGTATCTGTAAGCATAGAGATAGATTTTCAATCTATTTATATTTCTTAATTTTCAAAATTTGTTAATTTATATTCAGGGAAACGTAGAATTTCTCTGTGAATTTTAGTCAAATAAAACGACTCAATGATGAAATTGCATAGAGAGAGAGAGAGAGAGAGAGAGAGAGAGAGAAATGAGGTGTTTTTTTAATTAGTAAGAAGGAAAGTAATCAATTTATGGTTGAAAAGAGAAAACTCTACTTTTCACTAACTGAAATTAAATGAGGTCAGACACAGATCTTGTTTTCCCCAGATATTTCCTATGTACTTTTAGTATTTAGGTTACATATTCATTTGTAACACTAAATGTACATTAAATTTGATGACTGTACTTCCCTCTGTACTCCCTGGGTTAATAAACTGTCAAAGGAATAATTTAAAACCTACGCAGTAAACTCAGTCAAGCTGTCAAGCAAGTAAATAACAACAACACAAAAAATATATGGGGGACTGGTCTCCTCCATACTTCATAGAGACCCACTCCCCTCCTCTTTCATCATTTTGATGATTGTCAACAAATTTATAAAATCTTTTTCAACTATTCCCTTGAATGGATTAATAAGGGAGAAATTTATTCTTTGTGTGTTGAAAAATAAATTTTGTGTGGTTAAAATTTTATTGCCTCTCTCTCTCTATTTCCTCAGTTCCTGTGGTCCCTTTGTCTCTATGTGTCACCTGGTGCCTTGGGCTAGGTCGTTTATGGGGAAGCAGGGAAGAATATGGAGGGAGGGAGGATTTTTTTGTAAAAATAAATGTAGTTTTTGTTTCCAAACAATTCACATTGACTTTTTGTCTTAGTCAAGACCATTGTGCCATTCCATTGTACTAATCATAATGACAGACTAGTGCATAGTGCCCACTGTCATATTTCAACCATTAGCTATTATTTTGCCAAGGGAATAATCAAAAAAAATTATGATTTTTGACCATGCAATGTGTACTCCATATTAAGAGAGAGAGAGAGAGAACTTTTTTTGTGGGGGTAGAAAATATATCTAAAGTGTAAATAAATGTTCCCTTCGCCTAATGACGGAAATTGTATGGGAAGAATTGTATTAAAAGAATGGAGAAGAATGGGAGAAAGGGGAAAAAGAGAAAATTTAGGCTGGGCGCCTTGCCGTGTGTCATGTCATTTGAGCTAGAGACAAAAGTAAATAGTAAATAATGTAGTAGAAGCACATATAACGCTGTGAGTTATATGTGTATTAGTTATAGGCAAGGGTATAATTTAAGCTGTAATGATGAAATACAAAGAGGAAGAGGCTCGACGTTTTTCCTCTTCCTGGGTAGTCGCTTTGAGGAGGAGGAGGGGGGTCGCAGTTCACAAATTCACAGTTACCACGTTCTACTTTCTTCGGGCTTTTATACTCCCCACTTTTCTAGCCTTTCTCTCTCTCGTTGAATATTTGGCAGACTGCTCCTTGGGTTTTTTAGAGTCTGGGAAAAATTCAATGTGTGTGTTCCTGTGTTCGTCAACTCGTCCTAGTTTTTCTTACCTTGTCTATATTTGTATTTGTATATGAAACGATAGAGTAATATTATACATGTACATTTGGCAAAATTTAAGCATATTTTTTTAGCCAGAATTTTTGTAAAGTAGCCATGTACAGCTTTTAACTTCGTTTTATAAGGAGGAAAGTCAACATGGCTTTCTCTTGTTTTTTTTGAAGGGAGAAAGAGAGAGAAAATGTTAATATGTCTTGGGACAGTTGAGTTGTGTAGACAAATGGAGGAATTCTACATTTTGTGAACTAATTTCACTTCCATAAAGTCACATTATTGTCCCCCTTTCTCTTGTTAGTGACCTCGTCGCCCCCTTTCTCCTTATTTCCGTTGTACCTAAATACAATGGTTAATGATTTCGCTAATATCCGTCGTATTAATGGTTAACAGTGGCTGTCAGCTGGTTTTTTCATTGTTCTTGCCTTTCATGTAACTACACAGCCCGACTCAATTGCAAGCCGGGGACAATAGAGAGACTCGGCTTGGGTAGGGACATGAAGGCAAAAAGTTTGTAGTTTGTACAAACCACAAAATATCAACGCTCCAGCTCCAAGGACCGATTGAGACAGGAATTAATTATTCAAACTCTTGTCACATTTTCTAATGGAGAAAATTGTACATGTACAAAAAGACTCTTTTGTTTTAAAATACTAAAAGTGTATATATGTATGTCATTGTATAATTAAAAGAGGGTTGAATGTTTGATTATTATTTAATATTATATTTTAATAGTCAAATTATGTTCAAAATTTAACCATGTATTTTACATTAAAATTTATATCCATTTTGAGGTTAATAATCTTCCCCATTTTCTCGTCATATTCAACTTCCAAATATATAACTATAGCCATAGCCACAGCTCTCTAATGTTTCTAATGTTCATTTTAAGGAGGTGAGGGCCACAAGTCACAATTTGTGGGTCTCAATTTTCCAACTTTCTTTTGTGTAATTGACCATTAACAATATTAGGAGAGTAGGGGTCTCTAATTCTGGGTTTGAGTTTAACCGGAACCGGAATCCAAGAGAAAAAAAAACAAAAACTACCAGTCTACATTTTGTATCATTAAGTAATGGATCCTGAGAGAATGCATAAATAGATTAAGATTAATTTATTAATGACGAATTATTTTTTGTGGTTCCGGCCATTCTCTTTGTACACACACCCAACCAACCACCATCTCACCTCTTATGGTGTATCCATTATCATCATCAAGTATTCCTTGCATGAGATAGGTCACGTTTTTTCAGACAATACCTGGAAAGTAGTCCCCCTCTCTCTCTCTATTGGCTCTGCCTTACATGGCTCTGTCTGTACATGCAACCGATCATAAAGCATGATCAAGTCGTGCTCCGATTTTCCTCATGATTAGTTAAATTCATGTTAATGTCAGGCCCCAGCCCCACACAAACCGTGTTCAACCTTACGATTACCATTATAGATATACTTGGTACTTTATAACATAGACTTTAGTTGGGTTTTATCATGGGATTCATGGGTCACAGAGATTGCGATTCAGTTAATTTTTTGTGTGCTCCTCATTCATGTAAGATAGAATAGTCATTGAGGCTCTTATGTACTATTATATCTATTTAGCTTGAGTTTTTTTTATTGGGGCAGGAGTGTCCTCGTTAAACCATGCCCCAGTTTTGTCCCTTTAGTTGTGTATTTTTTATTGTGTATTTATCTCAAAAAAAATTGAATAGAAAGGGAAAGAATGGGCAAAAAAGAGGAAAGACGTGGGTCGTGGGAGATTGCAATTTTCAAAAAATTTGATCAAAATTGACAACAACTTTATATTTTTCCATGTAAAAATGACTGGTGAAAAGTGAGTGACACGAGGGGGAAGAGAGGGAGAGGGAAAATACATGGAACATGACAAGAGATTAATGGTAGGCGTAATCGAGGCGTCTATTGTAATACATCTAACATTAATATGTACACTCACATGTGTACAACTTTTTATTAAAATGACAATTAACATGTCGGGTTCTATTCAATATGGGGGGCTAGTCTTTCCTCTTTGCATAGACTAAACGAAAAATTTTAACTTGTCCCAACGGACCAGTTTTCAAATTTAATGTGTCTTTCCCCTCAGTCCCTCCTCTTTTTTTTGGGAAGAGGAAATTGTATGAAAAATGAAAAAATAAAATGTTTTTCTCTCTTGTCATCATCCCCATGAGCATGAATGCATGTGGAGCCAAGGCTATTCAAAAAATGACACTCTCTCTCTGTGCATGCACAAAACACAATTTTTTTTGCAACTTTCACTGTAAACCCCTTAATCTAATTTCTATAACCTCAACTTTATTATTATTATGCCATAACCAAAAAGAATGGGCGGTGGATCTCTCTACCTCAACTCTGGGGTTTTTATTTTCGGGAAAAAGGGCCCATTAGGGTTACGAAATAAATCTTTTTTTAAAGAAAAATATTACCGGAAAAGTCCATAATTTTCTGGAACCATTTTCAAACTTGCAACTCCATTATCCTTTTTTTAAAGTGGCTGTAAAATTGGGAAAAAAATAAATATTTTTTTGATTCAATTTTATTTATCTCTTTCACAATTTCAATTGTAAAATCCCGTGCATTGTGTCAATATCAAAAATTGTCAAGAAAAATATTTTTTATATTTAAGAGATCAAAAAAAAGATAAAAAATGACAGAATACAAATAAAAAATAAAAATAAGATAATGACAATACAATTTTTACATTTTTATGAAATTTTGAGAAAAATACATTGCATATTATTTGACTAATGGCGGTTGTTATAATTTAATATTTTTTATTTTTTTTACAGAAAAAGTAATTCGGTGAATATGGAGGCTTTGTCGAGTCATCGCTCTTCATTCGACTCGACGTCTGTCTCGGTCGCTGATAGTCGACGGGAGTCTGCTGCTGACAAGATTTTGGTGAGATTTCTTCATTTTTTAACATAAAAATATTCTTTTTTTATTATTAGTTAAACTCTACATTTTGTAAAGGTACAATCAACTCATCAATTTATATTACATTTATATCAATTTGATCCATCATGTACATGCATTTTTTTGACAAAAAATGAAATTTAATATTCATGTCAAATTTTTTTGTGGTAGTCATCTCTCTCTCTCTATTTAACAAGATGACATATTTTTTAAAAAAATATTTTGAAACATGATATCAATCAAAATGATGTTTGATCTCTTTTTGTAATATTTTGATATGAGAAAAATAAAAAAAATTCTCAGAATTTTGTCTTTTTATTCAATCTTGAATGTTTATTGAATAAACACAGAAAAAAAATTCAAATAAATAATTCAATCAAGTTGAAATTCACAACAAAAAAGATTAAAGGATGAGGTCAATGTCCACAAGTGATATAGAATATTATTTTTCAATTGAAAATTTAATATTTTCTCCTATACAAAAAATTCATGAACAAAATATCCCATTTTTTTGTTAAAAAATTCTCCCCCAAAAACTTCCTCTTCCATCTCTCTCTCTAGTTTCTAGGACTCTAGGCAATGTCAAGGGAAGGTTATAATATTTATCTAGAATTCTATAAAATAGAGAAAAATTTTTCTGTCCACTCTGTTGACATTCTCCAATATAACAAAAGGGGGTATATCCGTAGATAAAAGAAATATCAGGCGGGGTCCTTCCCGAGAATTGACATAGAGAGAGAGAGAGAGGCATGACCATGGGCACAGTGAATTTGTTGACACAAAAAAAACATTAGTATTGACATACACTTGACCTTAAATTGTGTGTAAATACAATTTTTGTGGACTTTGCTTAGCTATATCTGTACTTATATATGTACTCTACAGATAAATGATAATAGAAAATGGAGATTGTAGAGATGTACATGTCTTGTATTATTTTTCAACTTATAAAATTTGACCTGAGTCAACTCCAATTCTTTTTCTGGTTCAAAGACTTTTTGTCAACAAAAAAAATAATTTTTTTTAATAATTTTAAGAAACATTAACTTGATTTTAAAAAACAATTATTTTTTTCTAAATTCCCCATAAAATAGTTGACGTATATTTTTAAACAGTATCTTTTTCCTCTTACAATTGTTAGTTAATATTTTGATAATGGAAGGAATTCCAGGAGAAAAAAAAATTGAGAGAGAGAGAGAAAAAGAGATAAAAAACAGTTTCATTGCAAAAAAAACTATTGACAATGATGGTCATCAAATGGATTTTAAGAACAATAGAAAATTCTAGGTATCCCCTCCCCCCTCTGTAGAATATAGAGCACAGCTAGCACAGGTAAAAAGGGTACAATGACGCACAAAGTGGACCAACTTTTTTTACGATCAGTATAAGTACATAACACTCCAAGGAGAATTAAGCGGAAAATGGTTTTACGTACCATGAGCTCAGTCCCTCCCCCTCCCCTTTTCTCCACATGTTCCAACTAAATTTTGAAAGAAAAACCTTCAAAATATTTGAAAAATATAAGGGAAAGCAGTGCAAAAAACCACCCACAGCTTACACAGTACACAGTGGAGAGAGTACGTCTCTCCATACATATTTAGACAAGGAGAAGAGGCGTTGAAAAAAAATCGATTTAACATGGGAATTCGGCCTGGCTGACCTAGAAAAATAAGAAAAAAAAGATTTATTTTCTTTAGCAAAATTTTTTAGCCTTTCTCCCTCAATTCAGTAATATAAAGTCAAAAATGTTTTTTATGAGTTGCCCTTAAGTGTAGACAGTGACTTTATTTCCAATTGATGAATGCGACCAAACGACGTAAAAAAAATTTCAACTTGGCCCTGTCATGACTTTCTCCATTAAAGAGAAGAAGACACGTTGTGTCTTTTATGTAAGGGGAAATGTAGGGGAGCTACTTGGTGCGTAGTTTTATTGAATGGATGAATTCAAGTGTATAATTTGACACGGTGCGTATACTCCACATAATATGTGCCTAGTCTCTTATAATACACATGGAGGAGAAAATTTTCCCCATGGAAAATGAACAAGCTTAAAATTTTTCTTGAGAGAGAGAGAGATTTCTATTCTGTAATCTTCCTATTCTGTCCTCACATTATTTTGCATAATATGCCAACATTTTTACAAATTGTATAGCTTTTTTCTCCCCATCTCTTCATCTCCTCCCCCCAACTAAGTGCAAAAGTTACATGAGGAGAAAGTCCCTTTCTTCGTTGTCTGTACTCTGTACAAAAAACTTCACAGATCACATATGTACCTTATACAAAAAATACTAGAGGGCTTCTTACCCTCATGTAACAGTCTACAGATGAGAGAGGAGTGAAAGTTAGAGTGAAAATTCAATGGCTCAATGCTCCTCAGTCCTCAGCTCAGATGATGAGAGAGAGAGAGAGAAAGTAGAACAGAAATATAACGTAAATAGAGATAATAGATATGATCTCTCTCTCAATGACATCACCAAAAAGAAAAGCCGAAAAGAGTCGCTATTTTATGCTGAGACAGGCGGAAAGTCAAAAAAATAGAGAGGAAATGTGGGATATGAACAAAATTTTGGGAATCAACTATATATAACATAATTTTCTCTATATTTTATATAACAGAAATGAGGTAGCACATGCAGATATTTTTATACATAACCCAAGCACAAGCCCAAGCCCAAGCCCAAGCCCAAATTCAAAAACGAGGACCCAAGGACCGCATGGGATGAGATGGAGAGAAAGTAAGAAGTAGCCGAACGGAAATCTGTAGCCATTGTAGCGTGTACTAACCTTAACCCAGGGATGAAGAAATATATATATCTATAGTTCCTCTCTATATAATATATAACATTTGTAGGCTTTCACTGTCTACATTTCAAGAGAAGGAATGAGTGTGGATAGATAGGAGGTGAAAGGCTGGAGGATAAAAAAAAGGGAAGAAGGTAGAAAGTACTTTATTATCGAGGAGGACTGGAGACTAAAGAAATGGGACATGAGATGGGAGTTTCACTCTCCTTGTCTTCAACTCTTTTTAACAAAGTGTAGAGAATACTTAGTACAAACAAAAAAAGAGAAAGTTGAGAGAATTAACGTATAAAATATTTTTTTTATCCGTAGTCTACGTACTTTTAGCCATAAGGTCGACCTACAAACTTTTTTTTTTCTTATCCCTCACAATTCCGAATTCCAGATTCGGAATTCGCATCTCTTTTTTTCTCTACTTTCTATACAAATCGGAGAATATTCCTCATTTTTCACAATTGTCCTACTCCGAGCCCGGGTAGTCTTCTCGGGCACATTGTATTTATATTAAATACTCTACTCATTGCTAAATCGCTCTTAATCACCCGGTCAAACTTAAAAAAAGAGAAAATGGGTTACTATTAATGGGGTATGAATATTTGGGATTGTTGGACATAAATACCCGAGAGAGAGGTTCATTATATTCTAAAATGGAGGGAAAAAAGGTTTGAAGCTTAGAAAGAGAAAGGGGGGATATTATGTGTATTAGGGACCTCATCATTTGGACTAATGTAGTCCTAAGTGCTCTGATGGTACACGTTCCACGTGGCAGCATTAATGTGAGTGCACAAAAAAATACACACAATGCGTACAGCGTACGGTATATAAAATGGTATAAATATGTATATAGGTAATATTTCGGATTAAGGCCAAAAGTTTTGACAATGAAAAAAAAAGTTTCGATAGATACAAATCCATCGATTTACCATTTCTCTCTCTCTCTCTTTAGTGTCTCGTCCAATTCAAGTGGTTTACTCTAGTGGGTATGAGTAGTACACACACACACGATAAAAAAATATGTAGTGTTAAGAGGCTTCTAAGCTAACCGTCAAAGTCATCGTCATGCATGAGAGCTTAAATGTACAATCTCATCTTGAGTCAAACGGATGAGGTGGAGAGATGATCAAAAAAATATTTTTGGCAGGAAAAGTCCCCCCCCCTCTCTCTCTCTCTCTCTTGTGTGTGTACGCAATTGAAATATTTTTCTATTTCTATTTGGAGTTTTCTTCCTCTTTTTTTGCCTCATTTTTTTATCTGTATAATCTTCCAGTAAATGTTAAACGGGAAGAGAAAAAAAAATGGGGAGGATTTTGAGAGTCAGATTGCAAATATTTTTGCCTCATCTGTATTCGCATCATTGAAGGATTATGGCAATGTACAATGTGTGAAATATGAGAGAATGGTAAAAAATGGAATGTTTAGAAATATTGTTTGTTACAATAAAAAATACATAAATCTTGTTTTCCAAATTCTTAAACTCAAGAGTGAAACATTCTAAAGGGAAAAAATGTAAAATTTGTGTGGATTATGAATGAAAATGTGTCAAAAATGTCAAAAAAATTAATTTTGTAAATATTTTAATATTTTTTTCAGGGAGCATCCCATGATTTGTTTGAGTTGTTGGAACGGTTGCAAAATAGTCGATTGGACGACCAACGTTGTGTGCTGCCCTCCTACTTTACACAGGTACACTACAGTTTTTTTATTTGGGCGCTTTTGCTCTAGGCGGCGCGCGGGATGGTTTTGCCTCAACAGCCAGAACAAAGGACAGACGCTTTTGCTGCTTTACATTTTCATCAGTATTTTTAATTTAAAAAGTATTCTCGGCATTTAAAATAAAATGCATAAAATTAAATTCACGGCATAAATTCTTTCGATTTATCTGAAAATTTATTTTTCGGCATCCAACCATGAATTTCTTCCCATTTCCTATAAAAACTTTATTTCAAATTCAAAAAATACTGAGAGGGTTCAAGGTTAAAAACAAAGTTAGTTAAACTAATTAAAATAATTTCATGCAAGTCCTTTTTATCGTTTATCTGTAATTAACCATAAAAAACAGTTACGCATTTAATCTATAAAATAAAATTATCAGCTCAGGTACACAACAATTTCACTACTAAAGAGACCACATATGCTCTTAATAAAAATTGGAATAATTTACACGTACAAAAAAAGAAAAACATTTTTTGGTTTTGGCTTTTTTCAACTGTGAGAACTAAAAGCTACTAAAGATTTTACTGATATTAATTTTCCCCCTTTTGGAGTGGTGACTCAAAACTCGGACGATATTGATTTTTACAAAGGGAAAAAGGTACATGAGAGAGAGAGATGCATTAGTAAATAAAGACAGAGATTTAAAATGAGATGAATATTTTAGAGGGTACATAAAAACCTACCTCTACACTGTACTTTAGTTTTGAGTTACACAACTAATTTATGAAAGGGGAACGAACGACAGGAGATTGAATATTCAACTTCCGCTTCTTATATTTCTCCATTCTCTTTTTTTATTATTTGTACAGAGAGAGAGAGATTATAAATTCTCAAAAAAAATATTCACCAGCTGCCACGCACTTTATTATAGTTGTGATGTGAACCATCAATAATTTAATTACGTGATTTAATAAATAATCAAAACCAACATTTAAATTAGTCTGTCGTGTTCTTACAAATTTTAAAAATAAAATAATCATTATTCATGCTCTCTCTCTCCTTCAAGTCTGTGCTTATTTTTTTAGCTCCATTTCAAAGCTGAGCAAAAAAAAAGAGAATTGAGTAGAGAATCTTTTGCGAGCACATGTTTCACACTAAAAAAGTTTACAAAACAGTTGGTCTCCATCTTTCAACACTTTAGCAAAGAGTGGATTCTTCCTTTTAAAATTAATTGTTATTATTTCAAAAAAATTAAACGGAGAACAAGAAAGGGAGAAAGGTGAATGCAAAATTTGTGCATTGAGAAAAAAAAGTAAAAGGGAAAGAAGTTTACATAAGAGAGAGAGAGGGATTGGATGACGTGTTTTTTAAGTACATGTTGAAATAAATTAAGGTATTATTATGATAAAGAGCTTCTCATCTTGACTAGAGACACAGACACATTTTTAAAAAATAAGAAAAGTATTAGTATTTAGTACATACAACATGTCAGTCAACCACTAAAGCTTTTCACGGGTATTTTCAAACTTATTACTCTATTTATTGGTTTTAACTACACTTTTTGATGCCAAATGTTCCAAGTTCAACCTCCATGTACCTCTCTGTTGTTTCTATAATTGTAAATGAGAGAGAGAGAGACTACACGTGTGGCTGAGTACTCTCAGTGAGGTTATTTCAGACAGGATTTACATTTGGTTGCCTCTCATGTTTATATTTCTCCGTTTTTTCAAACTTGGCCAACGACTGTACATAAATATAACTCTTAATGTATTCAAGTAGGTACTAGGTACACTTGCTAGGTAAATAAGCAAAAAAAAAAAATAATTTGAGCATTAGAATTCTCATTCCTTGCACTTTTCACTGACTACACAAAATGACTATTTTTTGTACGTTTTTTTAAGACTAGCGGATATTCATAATCATGTCAAAATTGTCATGTCCAATTAAAATTCAGGTTGAACAAGAAAACTTGAAATAAAAAAACAATTTTAAGTCATTTTATTTTATACGATGCAACTTTAAATATTTTTTAATCCTGTTTTTCATCACTTAATTACACTAATTAAAATTTATATATAAAAAATACATACAAAAGACACGAATATTGACTACTGTAAAATTAAATAGGAAATATTTCAAATTAAATAGAAATATGTGCATGCAATTTGGACCAAAAAATGATTTTTGTGAACACAGAAAAGAAAACAAAATGACGTCACAAGTGGTCAAAATTATGACACAGAGAATTGTCTATATATGTACATGTCTGAAAAACATAAAGAGAATTTGAAGTAATCAAAATATGTTAATTTTATTACACAAAAAAAATTCATTATCTCTTTCCATGTAATTAGCTTATCACAATTCGTGTGACAATCTCACACACACACACACACAAAGAGAGAGAGAGATGGAAGGTGTAATAGTTGGTAATAATCTCACAAATTAATTTTTAAGCCCACACACTACATCTCGCACTCTAGAGAACAGACAGTAACAAGAAAAGACAAAAAGAACAAGAAAATTAAAGAAAGATAATAATTTGGGCTCTTTTTGTAATAATAATCATTGGTTAGTTATGGCCTCTTCATGCCTTTATAAAAACAAGAGAAAAAAATTAAAGAGGGGAGTTGATACAGAATTTGAGAGAATAAAGTAAAACAATAAAAAAAGAGATTTTCAACCTCTACATTTTTCTCTCTATGGTCTGAATATGACATATGTCATTCACATTTATTTTGACAAGACAAGGATTTTGTTTCTAGTCTTAAATAATTTCTCTCTCCATTAAAATTAATAATGTTCTCTCATTGCATTGCATTGTAACAAAATATTGACGACCATATTCATAATCACCTTTAGTTAATTTTTTTCAGGGATTATGTACTACGGCTCATTAAACAGTTGTAGCTGTATATTTAATTATATTTAATGGAGAGAGACTCTCGTTAGAATTTACTTTAGAAAAAAATTTTAGGCACTACAGAAAAAAATGTACAGGTCATAAAATAAGTTGTTTATTTATGCAAAAATGTTACATTACATTTAACATTATTGTGGTTTATTTTATTTCCTAATTGTTTTCAGTACACTCACTCTCTTCAAGACATTTAAAACTACAACTCTCTCCATTATTTTTATTTAAAGTGACAAAGACAAAGTTAATTTAATTTTTAAAATACAATTTATTAATATTTTAACCTTATAACTAGATTAACAAGTAAAAGTTGATTTTTTCACATGTCATTTTTATTTATTTTATTTATTTATTCCAACTTTCCTATCATGACCATGGCCATAGACAAAAAAAACATGAGAGACTCCCCACAGAGTTAGAGAGATGACTGGTGACACGAGGAAAGGCACGAGTGTGCGTGGCGTTTTGGAATTTAAAACTTAAAATTTTCTAAAGGTGAAAACGAAGCGGATGCATAATAAAGACACAAAAAATTTTATACCCACATAAACATGGACTGTAGAAAATCTGTTTTTTTACAGATAGACAGTTGAAAAGGATTATAATGTCGAGTTGATTTTTTTTTCTCTTTGTATTGTTTTAAATGGTTTCTTACAAAAAAAGTATATAAAATTTGGCGTAAAAGGAATTGGCACAGATGTGCCAAAAACGTAAAGTAAAAGTGGTGGATGATGGACGGGTGTATGAAGAAGAAGAGGAATTTAAGACTCAAAAAAAGACAGAGTACAGACGTACATCTCTCTCTCTCGCTTTGTGGATTGAATGCACGAGTCGAGTGAGTGTGGGTTCTTTTGTGTATACATAAAAAAATAAAGTTATATTTGCAGCTGCAACTACTTTAAATAGAATCCTCTTGACTGTGTGTGTGTATTTAACTGCCCACGTGAATAACATTTTCTCCAATGGAACTTCCTCATATCTTCATTTAACATCACTAGAACTCCCTTCTCTTGTTGTTTTATTTTTTTTTTCCTAAACTTTATCTTTTTCCCTATATGTATTCTATCCAGTTGAATAAAGAGTTTCAGCTGTTTTCACCTAAAAATAGAATTTTTGATTATGGAAATATTTTTGATAGATTTTTTTTATGAAAAACTACTTATACTTGACACTCAAAGTCCAAGAACTACCCATCTAGTCGTACTCACATGCTGTAAAAATGGTAAAAGTACCAAAGTACAGATACAGTTCAAAGTTGCCTTCCCTTTCATGTTGGCTTAAGCTCCTCATGCTCATTGTCCTTTTAGAGAGATAAAGTGTTTTTTTTTCTCCAGAAATTTTTAAACTTTACTATCAAACTAGACTAGAATTCCGAAAGGAAAATCATAGCAAAATGTAATTTAACTTGAAAGTCTTTAAACGGTTTACGGTTTTGGGTTTCCTAAGTTTTTTACACATAGTTTATAGTTTTATAGTTTATGGACTTTTACTTGGAATAAAAATACATAAGGGAACATCTGTACAGTACAGCTAGGTGGTCCCTATAAAAATTTCTAAACTATTGTGAGAGATTCCTAGTGACGACAATGGACTGGAGACTTTTTCCTTTTTTGTCTCTAAAAAAACATTTCATCACTCTTTCGGCTACTTTTCTAAAAAGATTCTTTTCTATCCATCTAAAATCGTTTTTTTTGGGTCTTCACTAAAAAAAGTATTATTAGCCAAATGTTAAACTCTTTTTTATTTACTAGTAAAAACATTGAGGGCACAACTACATTTAATTTTTTTTCTCTTTTTTCTCCGAAAAAGGGAAGGCGGTCAAAGTGCCCATCAAAAAAGATCCTAAATTACTCAAACTCTGCGACATTTCGGATTTATTTTCTCTCTCTCTCTCTCTCTCTCAGTTTCCTTTCTCTCTAAAAGAGTCATGTTAAAATAGAGGAAGAATTTAAGCATTTCCCTCATTTTAACAGTTTGAGTACACCTCTAAAAGACTAAAGATAGAGATCCCAACTCCTTTGGGGTTTTATTTGAGTCTTGAGTCTTGAGAATAGATTTTTTTCCAGAGAAATTTTTTTCTTTCTTATGAAATCATATTGACATGGAACATGACGATGAGATATCATCTTTATGTGTCGTCTTAGCCTTTTCCTTGAAACAAAAGACAGAAAAAAAAATTTGGGTTAACCTCAATCAAGAGTAAAGTGCAGGGGACAGAAAAAGAAGAAAAAAACAAAGAACTGTTTCCTGTTCATTCTCGTGAAGACAACTCGGGTTTTTTTTCTTATTTGGTATTTCTTTGTCGGCATTCTCTTTTTCTAGAAGTAGACTGGCTTCCATTCCATTTCCATGGTCATGGCTTTTTTTGTATTTTTTTCTACTAGTTGGCATTTAGACTCAAGTATTATGATGAGAGCTTCTTTTTTTTAGTCTATAGAAAATAGGAGGAGGGGGGATGAACACAATGTATAATATTTGGCTCTATGTGGTGATGCAGCATAACGACCAATAAATATGGACGAGGGTTAAGTTAGTAAGTAGGTTAGCTTGGCCATCCAATAAGCGGGTAATAAAATAAATGGCGAATTCCATGACGCTCCTAGAAATGCATCCAGATTGCCACATTTATTCATTTTCTCCACACAAAAACCCCCCTCCCCCTCTTCTTCTTCGAATACAATTCAAAGACACATTTTTTTTCATCTCTTTATCTCCAAATATATTCCTTTGATCTCTCTCTCTCTCTCTCTTTTTGGAAACAATGATAAAAGATATAGTGTAATTTTTTTGTGTATACATAATCAAAAATAGTAACAATTTTTTTATATGTAGAGTTGTATATTTTAACTATTTTGGAGTTTGGAGAAACCTTGGCCAAATTTTCGTAATCTTGTCAAAGCATCCATAATCATATTATCTCTGTCTGTACTATAGTGATACCATTATTATATAATCAAGTTATAGAGAGAGAGAGAGAGTTTTGTTGGATATTATTGACAAAAAGTTGATGGTTGATAGTGAATATATTTCTTGAAAGGAGGAGAAGGATTCTTTGAAAATTGTTGGCTTGTCGGAACAAGAAAGGAATTTTTTTGATGATTATTCTCCTTGTGGGGATTTTGATAGTTTATCGTTGTTTCTATTTTTCTCTCTCTTTTATGGTATATGGCAGTCTACATTTATTCTTTGAGTATTGTTGCTCCAGAATTTTATTATTATGATCTATAAGGATATGTCTTTGATTATGAGCTCCTTTTTTACACACACACACAGAGCATTAAAGTATCTGTATTTGGTCCAAAGTTTCTAGGGCAAATTTATAAATGAACGTCTTTGCCTTGATTTTATTAACTCAAGATTTCAAATCACATCATCCACATCCTAAAAAGCTGTAAAAAAAAGTGAGTGGATTACTCATCAGCAAACATTCTGTCCTTTGTTTTTTTTTCTCCTTAGTCAACATTCAAATTGATTAAAATGAATTTGGAATTTGGTACTTTACTTATAGATACTTGAGAATGACTATGTGTGGTCTGAACCAATTTGGTAAATTTAATTATATACAAAAGAGGCTACTTTAACCACACATGAATAGATTAGCATTAGCATGACATGGCCTCATTTTTTTGAGCATTTTTCATTCAGAAAACTTCATTTTCATCCATTTCTCAAATCACTCATTTTTTTCTCTCTCTCTCTTGTGAGTGACAGGACGAGTGAGTCATTGAGTTTGGCTTGTTATAAATTTTTTTTTGCAGTGCCTTTTTTCATTTGATTCTTATCAAATTTTTTGAACTTGTCACACATTTGGTCTCCGTCTCCGTTTTGTAAATTAGGAAGTTTGGAGAGTTAAGAGTTGTCGCCTGGAAACTCGGCATGAGGAAGATGCAAAACATAAAAATTTACACACAAAGGCGTTTCCTTGTTTTTTTAAATACTCCTTCTTTGAGCACTTGACTTGAAAGATTAAAAAGGAAGGCAAGAGAGGAGGAGGGGGGATCATTAAGACGAATTTTATTATTTGCACATGCAAAAATTTAGTGCGTTTTAGTGACTCTACAAAGTCATTTAGAATTCTTCAAGGTGTACAGACACAATCTTGATGTGGGGGATGAAGGTATGAAAATTAATGCAAGGAAAAAGGAGGAGGGAGAACGTTATACATATACAAGTCCAAAAAATTTATGATCTCCTCTTATACAACTTGAACAATTTACGCAACGGAAGGTTAGTTGAGTTTTTTTTCCTGTCTTTTATCTCAACCCTCGAGGATTTATTCTAAAGATGAGAGTAAAAAAAACGACTTGTTTGCTCTACAGTCTACATTCTATAACTTGAGGATTTTCTAGGAGAGAGAGAGAGAGCGGGACAATAATTAATATTTTGGCGTAGGATGACTTTATATAATGTTTAATAAGTAGACCTTATTCTCCATTATATTTTATAATGCTCCACATTAAAATCCCACCCATTTTTTATATAAAAAAATCACGTCGAGAGAAAGACACTTCAAGGCAATTATAAAAAGTGAATTAGATAAACTTTACAACTCACTTTAGAAAAAAAATCCTTGTTCATTGACTCAAAAATTGGAGAACCTTACACAATTTACGGGAGATTTTTTTTTGAGGTAAATTGTAAATTGACATGACCATGTTAATTTATTTTTTTTGTATGAAAAAATCCAATTTAAACAATAAACTTAAACAATGGACTCTTTAATTGAGAAAAACACACAGTTCACACAACTTTTTTTTTCTAGTTGTTATTGTGAGGACAAGGTTCGTCTAATTCAATGGTAATTTTTTTTTGGTGAGGATTTGAGGATATCAAACTATTTTAACTTAATGTCATTGCCCTCTCAACCCGTAATGAACATTTTGAAGCATTTAGTGGGACTGCCTGTGGATGTGAAATAAGACTGAGGAGATTGGCATGGCCAAAAAAAATCTATATGGTCTATCTGCCTATTAAACTACTATTGTGTTGTGTAGAGCAAGTTTGCGTGTAGAATAAAAAAAAATTAAGTAATTTTTTGAGGAGGGATAAGGAGCTCAAGTGCAATGTAATAAATAGGTAAAAGGAATAAAGATAAAAAAGAGTGAGAGTTAAAGAAATAGCACAGAGAGAGGAGAAAGAAGAAAGAATGTGATTATTTAAAAAAGAATCTTCTTCTCCGTCTCTTCATATTACAAGCCATCATTGGAGTTTTGTCTGAGGTCTCAGGTTTTGGCATGAATTCATGAGAATTGCTTTTGTACTTTTTCTCTATTATTTTCTACCAAAAGTGTACACTTTTGTAGCTGTACAGATAGTTAAGTAATATCAGTAGGAGATGGAGATGTATGAGGACAAGTTTATATACAAAATGGAGTTGTCTTGGTCTCTACTGTGTACATACAATTTCTGTACATACAGATATGACCAATAATTGTGGTTTCCCATGCAGCCATTCAGTTCTGTCTGCCTTACAAGGAGATTGATGATGCCGGCCGATGCGATGGAATACAGAATAGAAATGGCAAAATTTCCTTCTGTTGATTCTTTATGCCTCTCCGTGTATTAGTAGCAGTCCATGTGTAGTGTGTGTGTAAAAGATGGGATGAAAAAAATAAAGATTCTTGACTTGACTTTACTAGTAACATGAGACTGGACACAGTCCACAGTTAATCCTTTTACGTATTTTTTTTCTTGTATGAAAAGAAAATTGAACATGAAATTTTATTTTCATTTTCATGCTCATAGGCTTGGCGTCATTCCGAGTCTGTGAGAAAAAGCGTATGAGTGTTTTTTATTATGTACAAGTACGAGGACTCTATCTGTATTTTATTATTTAGAGTCTCTTTCCCATTTTTTTTTATTAATAAAAATTAAATAAAATCTTCATATATTCCATCATAGTAAAATTACTCGTAATTCGTAATATTTATCACTAACCAATTAATTGATGCACGCAGACACATTGAGAAAAAATATTTGAAAATAAAAAAAATTATCAAAACTACACATTACTTAATTTTATAGTTTGGGAATCAGAAAATGTTAAAGATTAAAGTCATGGCATGTCATGTGTAGAGAGGATTTCTCGTCAAAAAGGATTACGTAAAGTACAAGTATACAAGTTGGATTGTTGGAGTGTGAGACTTGGCCAAGAAAGATTAAATAAATTATCATACAAACTATTGACCATCACCACACGAATTATTCTTTTTTTGGAAAAAAATAATTATTTTTTTTACATCATCAGTTGGTAACTGACAACTGACAATTTTGTCGTGGACTGTGAAATGTGACATGTGTCGTCCATTTTTTTGTCTATTGATATAAAAAAATGTATCACAGTATGAGATTTTTATTCTTCTCCACATTGTACAAGGATAACTGTACAGACTTACCAAATTAAGTCAAAAAGAATTTGTTGAGTAAAATCAAGTGTGATGCGAGAATATTCTTTGATTCGTCATTCCTCCGTTTTTTTCAATTTATTGCCTTGTTTGTTTTGTCGTACATTTTCTATAAGAGAGAAAGAGAGAATCATGATGATATCTCTATAGATTTTTCTACTAAATCTAAGAGAGAGAGATTAATTCAGCATTTAAAATGACTACAAAAAAAATAAAGATTGTATGGGTGGAGAATTTTTTTAGAGTTGGAAGTCATCTGACCATGAACGTAAAAAAAATACCGTACATACCTTTTTTAAAGGTAGACATGGTGCATTGACACGACAATTGTTCATGAGAGAGAGCGAAAGTCAATTGACAATTTACATTAAATTCTCTAAATCGAAAAATTCAATGGGGGGCTTCTTCTCTAAAGGAACAAGAGGGTTGGACAGATGTCCAACTCTACTGTCATCCAGCTACTTGTTGTAATGGCTATACATTTTTCCTACTATAACAACCCAAACACTCTAACAATCATGTAAAACGACTAACCTAGGACATGTTGTGTGGATTTTTTGAACAAGTTTCAAATTCATTGTCAACTGTCAAGTCCCCATCTTGAGAAGATACCAGTCCAAAAAAAATACTTTTTTTAGGTAAATTGCCAAAACAAGGCAAAAGTGTTCCTTATTAATAGATTCTTTATTGCTATCACATTCACCTGATAATTTACTATGTAGAGCCATTAGACCAAGACAAAATAAATAATTGTCAATTGCCAACCACAATATATCGCCAATGTCAACCATGTCACCTTTGAGAATGAACAAGTTCATTGAAAAAAATAATTTGAGACGCAAATTCCTCATTTACAAATTTACTCTAGGACAATGGAGAAAAAAAATATTATCATAATAATTATTATGTAAATAAACAAAACTCCATTGAAAAAATTTAATTTTGTTAGTAAATTCTACAGGTCGTACATTTAACACATATTATGAACAAATAAAAGCCAAAGCTAAAAAAAATTGGACAATAACATTAAGATTACATAAATGTAATGTAAACGGCTACATGCATGCGTATTTTTTAATGACTTTTTTTTAAAACAAGTCATTCTATGAATTGTCAATTGAGAAATCAATAAAGATTTTTTTTCTTATTAAGATTTGTAATTTACATCTTCTCACTGTACAGCATACAGGAGGTACAACTGAGAAGATTGAAGAGTCTCAAATTTAAAAAAAAAATCACGACGATCCATACACAACACACAAGACACAAACACAAGCATGGATAAAGTCACGATACGATTAACTTTAATTATGATTATAGAGAGGGGAGTAAGAGTGAGATGGGTTTCATTAACAATTTTTATTGGCATATATACACACACCATCATTATTCTACACACCTTATGATATATTGAGACATAGGTACAGACTCCATACTGTATGTATATATCCATTTCCTCTACTTCTACTGTATTTTACAACACTTGCCCACATTTTGCATTGGAGCAGGTTAAATGTAGGGAGGGAGGTAGAAAAAAAACATCACGAACGTCAGTCGTTTTTCCTTCTGGAAGTACGTAACCATCTAAAGTAAATAATAAATATTCAAGTCATGTTTTATGTATCATTCCTCTATGTCTATGTCAAGTTTACTACAGCTTATGACTACGACTAGTAGTCAGTATGGGTGTACATGTATCTTTTTTAATACACAATAATATGCTCACCTTCCGTTCCATCCCGTCATGTTTTTTCAAGCTGAAAGAGAGAGAGAGAGAGACTCCAAGTCTTTTTGAGTCTTGTGTCGTGAATTCAAAAATTTTCAAGTCCAAGGGTTTACGACTTTCACTATACACACACACATGACTTGTATTACCTAGCTAACGCAACGGAAGCAAAGAGGAAATTTCATGTATCTTTTTCATTGCAACTTTTCAGTCTTTTGCTCTCTGGCTCTGGCTCTTCTTCTTTTAAGAATCGCACACAAAAGAACAAGAGAGAGAGAACCTTGCCCTCAGCCATTCAAAAAACCTTCCTCTTGAACATTCCACCATTTTTTTTGTACATGGGAGTAGTAGAACAAAGTCTGAAATGTGGACGACTCTTCTTTGTCAAGTTTTTGGCACACAATAAAAATTTACATTCATTGTCTCTGTCTCTACCCAAAGAGAGAGAGAGAGAGAGAGAGCTTAAACTCTAAATGTTTTTTAGAAAAAAATAGTGTACACTGTACAGGAATGTGGAGGCATATTCATATAAAATATTTTGTTACAATTACAAATTACAATATAAAATTATTTCATGAAACATTTTAGACGTTACAGCATGAGGGTAATAAATTATGAGTATTAGATAGAGTAGGGCCTCAAATTCTTTTTTTTTGTTGGTAAGAAAAAGTGTAGAGCATAAATTGCAATGTTTTTATCTCTCATATTAAATTATATACAGACTACATATCTATCTGGACTTGTACACTTGTATATGCAAAATAACACTAAAACTGCCTATCTCTAGAGTCTAGAGATAACCCAACAGGTATAGTCCACTCCACAATGTAGATTTTCCGTTGAGACACAAAAAAAATTCTTTCTTTGTCATGGGCAAGGTAATTCAAGTATAAATCGATTGAATATACAAAATTCTTTAGAATATTGTACACACAAAAAAAAGACTAACGATTATCGACGAACTTGCATTTACACTCAACCTTCCCCTTTTTCTTTTGCCCCTCAAAAAAAAAGTAGACGCCGATGAGAGATATCTGTAAAAATGAGGAATCAATATTTTGTGTTTATTTTAGTGTCCTCATAATGGACTGTCTACCTTATTTTTGATGAGGTCAAAAAACAAATGGCTAGTGTCATAAAAATATTTTAATTTGAGAGAGAGAGAGAAAGGAAAAGAGTTTAAAAACCAGTTTAACTTAATGTGTATTAAGGTACTTGTATAAGTTTGACTATTGTAAAATGTAAAGTGAAATAAAAACATACATCACACATTATTCTTGTTGTTCTAAATACAGTCCCTTGTCGTGTTAATAATAATAGTAGAGAACAAGTATTTAACTTTTCATATGGGACTCGTTTAAAATTTCCATGTAGGGGGTGCAGCTTCTCTTCTTTTTTATTCAATTTTTATATCACACAAATTCAATGAATATTACTACTTGTTACTCCCAATTCAACTAAATAGTACACACAGAGTCTGTGTGTGTATCTGTACTTGTGAAAAATTAAATTAAAGAAAGTTTAAATTATTATTGATAATTTAAAATAATTGGAAAAGAAAAATTATGAGTGAGCTTTCTAAATCATTTCAAGTTCATAGATCATTATTTTTTCTATTGAGAAGAGAAATAAACAAAGATTGAGATGAAGGGGGATTAGAGCCTGGAAGAATCAGAGCAAAAGTAATTAATATTCATATACAAAATATATATTATTTTTTTTTTACCTGTTGGAATAACAGAACATTTAAATTGTTTACAACTTTTTTTTTTGACAGTGCTGTACATAAATACAATTGAGTATTATTAACAAGAAGAGGGGATTTAAATTGATGTGTATTGACAGAGTAAAAGTCCATGTCCCTGTCAAAGTCAAAAAATCCAGTTTTTTCATTTTCTGACTCATTCTTTTCTTGAGAAGAAGAACCAAGTCAGGTGAAAAAATGTATTTATCTCCACTCCAATTATTCCCATTTAAAATACTCATATATTTTACTCATCGTGTATCTCTCTCTCTCTCTAAAAACCTTTTTTTTATTGTTGACTCTCGACTTTGCAAAAATCTTTCTCTCATTTGCAATTTTTTTCTTCTTAATATTTTTGCCAATTGTATGGGTACAATGTTGATGTACATAGAGGAAGGTATTGAGATGTGAGAGTGGTATATTTTTTTAGTGTAAAAAGTAAACAAACTGCTCCCTCTCCTTCTTCTTTGATGGGTTGACTGTTTGAAGAAGAAGGGAACAAGATTCAATATAAATTTTAATACAAGACTGTACAATGTACATGTATTCTTCATTGTATCTGTACATAATACTTTTTTGCACTTAAATTTTTTACAAGTTTTTTTTTCTCCTTATTTTTCACCCCAAGACTTTAGACAAAACCAATTGAGAATTGATATTGCTTTTATATTATGACGAGAGAGAGAGACGTGTTTCTGTGTGGAGGGATTAACACAAAGTGAAAAATGAAAGGCAATGAACTACTGTGTCAGTGAAACTGACTGTTTTGGCATAAAACACAAGACCAAAAAGACGTCGGCTATGATTATTTTATCCACTTTTACTTTTTTTTCATAACAATTTTTTTCCAGGTTTTTTTCCCCTCACTCTTCTCATATCGCTACATTTTTATGTTTTATTTTCACATACTCGAGCTGTCCTCAATACCCAACACCCAATTTTTATGAGAAGGACACTTTGAAAATTGAATTTTTTGAAGAGTTTTTTTAGAGAAAAAAAAACAAAAACAAAATTGAAAATGAGTTTATAAAATTGAGAGTTTTTGGGGGATCAGAGATGACTCTTAGATTGAAGGGAAAAAAAGTGTATGGGGATGGTTGGAGGCAAAATACAGAAATGAGATAATCATAAAATAAAATTGATGTTTCTTCATCATCCTCCTTCATAACTTGTTGAAAGTGAGTTGAGCCACCTTTTCATTCTCCGAATCAATGACCCATGGTAAATGTATCTCTTGTTTTTTTTATATCTCTTTCTAATATTATTATATGACTTAATTTAAATCTACCTCTCTCTCTCTTTAGTTAAACTTGATGGAGTGCTTGGTCAATGAATAAAAACATTTAACATTTAACTTGGGCGGTGTCATGTGACACGCTGAAAAGTGAATTTTATAAAAAAACAGAAAAAAACTATTGTAAAAAAATTGTATCAAAAAACAGACTCACCCTTTATTCCATGTTGATCTAGAATTAAAAAAGTGTATATCTGTACAAGTTAAATTTATGTTAATTTCATTCATCCTCCCTCCAAAAAAAAAACTTTAATAGCTTCAAGTCAATCACATCATGGTTGTCAGTGATGCATCCTCATTAATATAAAACCTACGAATGTACCTCACAGTGCCTCACACACAATTTTTTTTGCACACTCTTTTTTACCAAAATAAAAAAGAACCTTTTCCATTATTCATTCATTCAATCTCTATTAAGCATTATAAGTTTAAGTGTGTGTGTATATATGAATCGTACACGCACAATTCTTTATTGAGCCTCATAAGAAAAGACTTACAATATAAAATACACAGGTGTATCTTGGCATAATGTAATAAGGGGGATAAAGGTCAGGGTAGAGTGTTTTTTTTCCACTTATTGCCATTCTCCGTCTTGTCTGTTACTTGTACGTCGTACAATAGAAAAAAAACATAATTTTTATTGGAGGGTTAATATACTTGAAATATGCAAAGAGTGCAAATGAGAAAAATAAAATAAAAAACTGAGGCTGCTATACATATAAAAAATATACAATTGAGACTGGATTATATTTTTTTTTGCAAACAGACAAACGAGTGATAATAACTGATGGAGATACAATTCAATGATAATCTTCTCTTATGCATGTATAATGTTATAATGAAGTGAAAGAAGTGAGTCTATACAAAAAAAACGAGTTTTTACAAACACACACACACACACACATTTCCTACCTTTTTTAATCTTGAAAAAGTCATAGTCAAATTTAAATTGCTTGTATTAGCCATATAGCCATGAGGCAGGGATTCTTGTGTACATACATATGATAAATGTATCTCTAATTCCATTACTTATGCCGCCACACTCCAACCACCGTGTTATTCATCTCTTAGTGTGCATGCCATATAGTAAATCATTAGCACATCATCCTCTATTATAAACTAAAGATTTTTTAACTTGAGGTGTTCTCGTTTAAAATCAAAATCAAAGCCCCCCTCCTCCTCCTCCTCTCTTTGTATACATCTCCAAAGAAGAAGAACTAGACCTAGGATAAAGTTTGAAGAAAGATGATTGATTATGGTAATTGTAAATATAGAGATAGTTTAAATTGATAAAAAGATTGACGATTTTGTGGGGTCTTTCATATCAGCATGGGGTGTCTTTCTCTATTGTACTATGTAGTCGCCGAAATAATTTTTAAACTATTTTTTTCAAAACAAATTTTATCGCATCTTCACTATCTCTCTCTCTTTATGTGTTGGAGCCAGAAGAAATGGGACAAATATAATTAATTGGATATGGAAATGTAAGCATAGAACATGATTATTGATACATAATGAACAAAAAAAATGAGTAAGGTGATAAAGCGGTGTAAGTTCATTATCCTTTTAAATTGTAATCAGATTAGCATATAATTACAATTAAACACGAGATTCAATTTTTTGATTGAAAAATATAAAGTGTGGCTCGAATATTGATCTGATCTGATCAATATTCGATTTTTTTTCATATTAAAGACAAGCTCTTGTTAAATTTAATCAAATGCTGGTTTTAGTATATGTATAATATTTAACACTTTTTTGAATTAAATTATATTGGCAATAAAAATTTACTTGCTATTTTAATTAATAAATTTGGGACATGAAAAAAAAGGAAAATTGGGACAAGGGACAAGTTTGAAAAATGGTGGACAGGGAGAGAAAAAAGTTTCACCTTTAATTAAAGGTGAAATTATTTCCATCATATTTATTTAATGTCTTGTTCCATTCTTCAGTCTTGTTCAACATCATGTTTATACTTTTTTGAGCATCTATAGACATTTTACAGGTAAATCTCTCTCTCTATAATTTATAGAGAAAATATGTACACGGTACACAAAACAATCTTTATAGTGATTTAACAATTATTTGAAAAAAAAGAGAAAAAACTGTAATCATAGAAGCATAAGTCTACAAAATACAACAATCGTTTTTTTTTCTCTCTCTCCAAACAATTGTTTACAACTTAGCCATTTAACTTGAAAAACAACCATTAAATGACTAAAGTGATGACAATCCAAAGAAATGTACACTTTTGTCTACATTGAACAGAAGGGATAAGTAGCTGAAATAAAAGTTTCTGAGAAAAACTTGTTTTTTTTAAATATTCCTTTTTCAAAAAAGAATCTTTGGCTTCTTCTTTCCTTTAAAAAAATTACATCTTGTTATCATTCTCAAGTGTCTCCAACACAAATCACAAAAAAGAGTAGTGGTCAAAGGAGAGGAAACCGCATGAAAAAAAAGATGGAGATATATTATGTTATGATATGAATATGATAAAAGGTAAAAAAATTTTTGGAGAGAAAGACAAAGACTTTTTTTCATTTGTAAATAAATTCTACCTTGTTGAAAAAAAAATTCTTCAACAACTCGTGCATGAGTCAAGAATACTTGTTAAACCTTCCTCAGTCTCATCTTTTTCATCACATTGGCTTATACAATAAAAAAAGCGGTATTTTTTTTGTTGTAGGTATTTTGCATATAAATATTAAACCTATACAGAATAGTACTCTCCCTCAAAAAATACTTTGTTTTGTAGCACGATCAGGAACAGACGACGATTCTTTGCTTCAAACACCCCCAAAAAATCCATTTGCACATGAATTCACAATTCAAAACAACAGAGAGAGAGAGAGAGAGCTCAGAGCCATAAGTCATGGGGGGATGCTGAACCGCAGTACAAAATTTTGTAAAAAAAATTTAAATGGGTATTACCTCATATAATGGTCTTAATAGCTCAGATTATTATGAAGGAATGTACACAAAAAAAACAAAAGAGTCAATACTGAAACATTCTACCTATAAGAATGATAAAAGAATTTTTTTCTATTTTTTTGTGAGTTTATAAATGAAGGTAAATCATAATTTCTCATAGTAATAATCATTTCTAATGGCTGGACTTTATACGCTCCTTTTTTTCTCCTTTTTTTCTCTCAAAAAAATTATTTGGACATGTTAGTCTTGTCTTGTCAGAGTTCAAGAAGCGTTAAGAATCACCTGGTGTGATGTAGTCAAATTGCTGTGTAAGTGGAGAGAGAGAGACAGAGAAAGAGTATAAAAAAAGCTGGGAATCAAATGAAAATTATAAGAAAGAATGTGAATGTAGGCAGATAAATAGGAGAAAAAAAATCTGTTTCCTCCTCATTCTTTTCTTTTCTTTTGGTTTGCTAGTTTTTATCGTTTTTTTAAAAAACGGGCATATACCCATAGGTACTCTCTTTATATATATCAGTGTATGCAGATATTCTTATAGAGACAGAGAGAGAGAGAGACATGAACGATGGACAACACAGCAGGTGCGATAAATTGGAATGAAAATAAAATAATGAAGCACAGACAAAAAGAAAGAAGAAAAGACGTAGAATGCATGAGAGGAATTGTATTGTCTAAAGTTTTTGTTATATATATAAAATAAGGCATGGGCAGATAATTTCAAGTGTTGCATTTGTTTTTCCCACGAACAAATGAGGAGTACATCCGTTCCCACCTTGGCTTTGACTTTGGCCCTATTTGAATCATCCTTTTTCTTCCAATTTTTTTTATATAATTCTCAGTCTTTCTCTCTACCATCCTTAGTCCTATGCCTCTATAAATATAGAGAGAGAGACCCATAGAATCATCATCACCTTCATATGTCCCATGCCATGGTGTATCAGCCATGCATGGGAAAAGGAACCCGTAAACCGGAACGAGACGATTGTCGATAAGACTTTAACCAACAAAACAACAGCCGAATGTAGTCAGCACAGCAGCGGTGTGGTTCTGGAGTATGGAGTAGCAGCAGGTCCACTGTCTATATTTTTATGTGCTCTCTCTCTCTCTCTCTCTCTCTATAAGTAGCGAGTAGTCTCCAAATAATTTTATGTACCTTTCATATTTTTGGTCGTTACGACGAGTAAAAACTTTGCCTTTGGTCGTTTGCATTCATTTTGATTCCCAATGTCTATATGCTTAATGTCTCTCTTTGTGCCTGTTTTTGTGAGGGGGGACGATGCATAAAAAAGGAAGCCCTGGACAAAGTATTATATAAATTATGTATGGGGAAAGGTGTGTATGTGGATGATTATGGATCGATTGACTAAAATATTCTATTATGTAATCTACTTCCAAATGTACTCACTACAGACACTCTCTCTTGTAGTCTATGGAATTATTAAAATGGCCCTGTGTAAAATAAAGAGTCGTTGAGAACCACATGAACAATTATTTTTATTTGGGAATTTTCTCCTCCTCCTCCTCTCCAACTCTAGCTCTATGTAGCTCTAAAATTATGTAGAGAGGAGACACACATGGAATGGAAAATGAGATGAGAACAATTTTTTTTAGATTAAAGTGTTGCATGTCTCACCGTGTAACCATCACAAATTTTGCACGATTATGAAATCACACAACCACAATTTTTACCAGAAATTTTGTCTAATACTGGGGATGAGAAAAAATGGACACAGTTTTAATGGAGCATGAGAGGAGGAGGGAAGTGAGGATGGATTTATATGAGAAATTTTAAATTAGAAAATTCACCAAAGATTTTGACCCCATCGTGGGGTATTTATCTCTATGTATACAACAGAGACAGCCTCAAAAAAAAATTGTTCAATATTGCACAATCAAAGCTGGTTGAACTTTACATAGCCTTAAGCCTTCCCTATTGTTCTTCAATGTTTTTGTATTGAGTGAGAGGAAGAATAGTAAACAATTCAATGTTGTTTAAATGTCAAACGGCAAATGCAATTTTGAGAGAATATTTTTTTAAATATTATCAGTGGTCTCTTCTTTTATCAACCACGGCCAAAGCCAAAGCCAACGATAAGGGCATGCACAAAACTTACTTGTTAATATCAAGTACCTTAACTCATAGAGATACACAACATAAAATTTTAGTTGAGTTGAGGTCAGTGCAAAAAAAATATTGTTTTTTTTGTGGTATTAGTAGAATAGGGAAATGTTTGTTGTACAGTGTATGATAATCTTCATTATGAACAAGAAGGGGAGGAGATGGGGAGGGTTGCCGGTTCATGAGCAGAGATAAATGTACGATAAGATTATTTAAACGGTCACAATGTAGGAAATTAAGAGAGTCCCAGTCCCATGTTAAATGTTGTCTCTCTCTACAATTTATTTAAATACTTTAGTAACTTTACAAACTAACGATAAATGATGAATAATAGTTAATGATGTCTCCTCTATAAAAACATGTTCCTATTTTATTATATTCTCAAAGTGACTCCTCTCTCTCTCTCTGTTGAACAAATACCCAATCTTTTTTGTACAGACCAGAGTATCAAGTGGAGATGAGCTGAGGTTAAGAGATTTTTTTAAATTTATTTGCTCTCAGCCATCCCATTCTTTAATACACTGCACTGTATCTCTGTAGACCTCTCTATGTAAACGGAACAAGAGAGATAAAAATTTTGTGGTTCTTTTTTTCTCTTTAAATTGAGAGAGGGCTTGGTTTTGATGATGATGAGAGTTTGATAATATGCAAAAAAATTATAAAATTTGGAACATTTTACATATACTGTACATTTATTTTATTTCAACAATCATTATCATCACTATTGTACTTTTTTAACAAGGTGTAAATTGTAAAAAATAATTCTTACATGTTTAAATTATCAATAGATGCATGCCATCACCATAATGTACTCTGTACAAGTATCTTTTATTTTATTGAATGTTAAATTAACATTAAAAAAAAATTTCGTTCTGCTCACCTGTCATAGCTAAATGTAAAATTAACAATAATACTAATGTCTTTACGTCTCTATTATTTGTACAGGTTGAATTCGTTTTTTTTTATTATAATAATAAAAAAAATATGACAAATTAGTCCGTCACTTGTTTGTGATTAAATGGTGCAAAAAAAGGAAGAATAGACAGATGCATGAGATATTTTACTATTAGGATGAGAGTGGTTTGGTTAAGCCACAGCTAGAGTGTGAGTGTCAATGCAATTTATGAGTTGTTATTTTTTTTTTGAGAAAATTAAAAACTCTTGTTGTGTTCTATTGTACAATCTTCAACGAGGTTGGCTTGTGCTAAGTCCATTATTTGGGTAAGTGTGTAGATTTCCGTGGTTCCGTTACAAATCAAATGAAATTACTCATGTTAATGCTTTCCCTTACACTTGAAAAAGATGTAGACAACTTGCTCTTGACAATTTAGTTGGTTTGGATTGTATTTTGAAAATTATTAGTTAAAAAATTTATTTTGTACAGATATATCTTGTACTATACCAGTACAGTATGAGTGTATGGCTAGCATTAGATATGGATAGTCGTGAAAATTACCATAAAATTTTTTGTTCAAGTGTTCAAGGCAGAAAACCAAACAAAAATTTTTTTCTCTCTCTCTCTCTCTCTCTCTTGTGTTGATCCAACCTTTTAGTAGGGTAAATGACGAAGGAAAGGAATGAGGAAAATAAAATAAAATGAACAAGAATTTACTATGTAGATAATTTTGTCTAACATAAAAATGTCTAGCTTGTGTGTGTGTGTATGACTTACACAAGTCCTACAATAGTAGACACTTTGAAGTTAAACTGGCACTGGCATTTGTATTGGTATGACAGTGAATTGAGGTTTTCTCTTCTTTTAACAATTTTTACAACAAAAATTTATACCAGTCTTGTTCGTTCTATTTCGACTTTTTTTGTACTGAAAAAAATACATATACAGAGAGAGAGAGAGAGAGAATTGTAAATATTGTAAAAATGGAAGAGTTGGAAATATTTTGTGGTTTTCTTGCTACCAGCTGATTTATCGTCAATTTAATTTTTTTTTCTCCTGGTCTAAATTAACATTAGAAACACAAGCGGTTAAATTAATGAAAATGGAAATATTTATGCAGAGTTCCTCTTACATTCTACAAGACACCAAAAACGTGTACATATCATTAAGGTGTATCCTCCTTTTTTTGTGCTCCTGTTTTTTTTCTTGTAATTTGTATCTGTACAATGATATTATTTTCAAGTGTCATCCTACCCGTTGAATCTCTCTCTCTTGTTCTTTTTTCTGTATATAAAAAAAATTCAAAAGAAATTAGATTAGGTGAGGAGTCTTTGAGTCTCAATTTCTTGAATGGGTGGGGATTGAAATTAAAGGAAGAAAATAGACTTGATTTTCAGTTCACCTCATTTTTCATATTAACCTTGTTCATTTTGAACTAAATTTAAATCTTTTTTAGTTTATATTAATGACTTTAGAGGCTGTCTAATAAAAAAAGTCCCTCTATATTCCCCACTGATCTAAATAAAAAAATGACCTTTCAAAAATAAATTGTACAGATCATCATACCTGTATTAAGCCAAATTAAAAATAGAATTATAAATTTGTTAAAAATTATAATTGTACCCATAAAAATAATTAAAATTAGAGGATAAAGACTCTTGTCATTTGTGGTCATGTTCTCAAGTACAAGGGTACAAGGTGATGGTTGTTACCATGTGGACGATTTTCAAAAAAAATTTCACCATCAAGGCCACCCTTTCAAGTCTTGTCAAATGACAAATAAAAAAGTACGATGAGTTGAGAGGAGAGCAATTACAGAGAAAATTCCCGTAAATATAAAATAATTAATGTGATATCAAATTTTCTCTTTTAATTTTCCTCTTTGGGGGAAAGACTACAATACAGGAATCTAAAGAGTGTACATTTGTACACTGCGTACAGCATCCGGGAATTTGAATCCCATGGCTGTATGATGCCCACTAACAATTTTATTTAATTACAAACTACCCACTTACCCCTACCAACCTACGAGAGCTGCACCTCCAAGTCATCCTTTTGTCTCCTCCTTCTCCCATGGAGGTTATGGCGAAATTAGAAATTTCGACAGAGGGACAAATTCAAAAAAAGAGGAGATTCTTGAAAAAATGTAGTGAGGATTTCCATGCAAAATAATTAATGATTGAGAATGAGTGTAGGATTTTATGCATTTATCATGTTCTATTTATTCAAGGATAGAAATTAGAATGGAGACTCAATTGCCAATTAACAATTAACAAACAATTTTCCCTCCCCACATTTTCCTCTTGAAATTGACATTTGTGACGTGAAAATTATAAAAAAATGTTTTCACTCTCAACTATAAAGGCAAAAAAAAATAATTTTGAATTGATTTCAAATTGGAATCTCCTCACTCCTCACATAATAAGAACCACTTTAAATACATAAAGGCCAAAAAATTTAATTGACGATAGACACGTATATGAGGTGAGAAGATGATCAACATTACAAAAAGCTTCTCACATTACATTTATTAACTCAGTTTTGCGAAATATACCAAAATTGACTCAATATGTGTAAAGGGCAAACACTAGAGAGAGAGAGGGAGAGTAAACGGAGTAATTTGACTCGTTGGTAACAATTTTATTTTTTTGCCTCCAATTTCAATAAACTGATTACCTTTTTGTATTATATTACATATATAATCAACACACATCTCTCTCCAACAATACAATATCACAAATATTTTATTACACACATTATGTCATTCCCCATTTTCTATCAAATAAACTCCCCAACGTTAAATGTTGGAGATTGCATGTGTGTATGAAATGGACTCTCTCTCTCATTTTCGGATTGAATGTCAAAGGCATTGGGATTTTCGCATTTGCTAATCGCCCTCCTTGCTAATCAGTGTGTGTACAGAAAAGAAGCCGCATCTTCCCTCCCTTCCATTTCCATCATGCAACCATTAATTCACACACACACAAGCACACACGACTTACCAATTACCACCATGATGACTTTCCTCACACTATAGGCTCCTTGTTCTTTTTCATCTGTATATAATATTTCATATGTATATTAATCTATCAAAATATATTGTATAACCTTTTATTCTTTTATCAGCTGAGCAATTAAATTGTGGATCGGTTTTGAGCTCTGGCTCTAGCTCTTGTTTGCTACCTTCCCGTTTCTACTCTCTCTCTCTCTCTTTGTGTGTGTACGTGCTCAGATTTACACAATCTGTCTCCCTGTGAAGGAGAAAAAAAATGCATTTTTATCATTTAATTTATTTACTCATGCTACTTATATGCATACGATAAATTTTACGAGCTCATTTTTCAGTCTCGCTTATTCTCACATGTAAATAAAAAGTTGTTCCTTTTTTTCTGTGTGTTTAAAATCCTGACTCTAATATTTTATTATGGACCGTGTCCATGTGTCAACCGTTGATTTTTTTTTTGGACAACAAAGTCCAAATGTATTTATTTATGGCCTCTCTCTCTCTCTCTCTATGTGTAAAAATTAAGGGAGTAAAATTATTAACATGTTTTTTTGCGTGCTGTTAGTAGCAATTAAATTAGCAAAGTCATCATCAGTGCACACTCCACACGGTGGGTTGTCCTTTTTTTTTGATTCATATGATTTTTGCTTATCTTTGAAAATTTTTAACATGTGAGTCCCCCCATGACTTTAACAAGTTTTCTGTCTCTCTCTCTCTCTTTTGACAATGAGCAGAATGCCAAATTATGTTTTTTGTAGACTAGTTAGTTGTAGACTACTCCAGGAGCACAAATTGTCAAAAAATAAATTTTAATTTATAGTTAAAGAGTAAAGTACAAAGTTAAAAAGAAGGAGGGGGAGTGGGAGTATGTTGATTTTTGTAATTTTACTAATTATAATACATATTAAATTATTATTATTAGAATTGTATATTTATTCGTGCCATGAAGTTCTAAATTAAATTCAAGGCTGTCACAATTCTAAGAGAGAGAGAGAGCTTAGCTCAATATTTCATGGTAAAAGACAGTTAATTATTTTTATAATGTTTGAACAGAATAAAATGTTAATTTTCTATAAAAAAAGAAGAACCTCCCTCTTTAATTTTCAACGACATCCGGGGCACCGGGGCTAGAGATAGAACGGGGATTAAAATGACATAGAAAAATGTGTATCGACACACATTTTAAAAATGTAGAGAGTCCATGTCTAAATGAGTGACGGACGGAGGCCTCGGTGTTTTTTTATTGATGACTTTTGCTCTCCTTTTCTGTTCTTTTATGTATGTCTCCCCTTTCTCTCAGTTTTAAAATAAATGGCCAGCAGACTAAGGGCAAGGTTTTTTTTGTTTTTTTGACTTTTTTTGTTTGTTGCTGACAGGAAAATCGTGGTAATCGTTCAAGGTTATTTAGGTGTAACATTATTGTTTTTGTTGAATCCAAAAACAAAAATTATCATGCATCGAACATGGGGGTTAGTATAAAATATTACTTTGGTAGTTTTTAACAATTTATTCAAATTATTTTTTTTGATGAAAAAAGTATTTTTATTATTTAAAGATATAAAGACTTTTTTTTGCTTCACACAATTTCTTTTCACTTTACTAAATACCTTTTACAAATTTTTGCCTTTAATCAAGTTAGGCGGTACACAATGTTAATGTAACAGTGTACACATTTAATGAAAAAGGGATTGAAAAAAAATAGTTTTCTCTGTTTCTTTTCTTTTGTGGATTGTCGGTTCGGTTGTTCCTCATGGAAAAAAAGAAAACCAGTTCCAGTTTTGTGAATAAATTTGTATTTTTGTAAAAGAGGAGGATGTGGAATTCTGGAAAACTTCTCTCTCTCTCTCTCTCTCTCTCTCTCTTGTATAAATATTCTTGAAAAGTTCCTCGTGTTGAAAAAAATAGAAGAAAGTTATTTCAACTTGTTGTAATATGATGAACACTCTCTTCATCTAATAATGACTAACGAGAGGCCCACACAAAAAATGGTGCATAATTAATGGACTTTTATCAAGATGAGGGTGAGGGAGGAGAGAAGCTGAGAGGTCAAGATATTAAAATCTATACTTGGGAGTTGATACATTAAGGAAATCCTCTCTCTCTCTCTCTCTCTCAGTGGAAATCCTAGACCAGTCCTATAGAGACTGATATCTCTACTAATGTGTATAAAATGCTAGACAAGTTTTTACTTTGTAGCACATGCATCATCATCATCACTATCAATTAAATTGTGTAGAGAAAATAAGACTATTTTTTTTAAATATCAAATTCCTGTTCTCGCCCTCTCCTCCTCCTGCTGTGGCTGTGATGGTGGACCGAGACTTGAATGATAATTTTATTACCAAATTTGTTAAATTTAAAAAAACATTTTTTAATGAACCATAGAAAAGAACTTGTTAATAATAATGATTTTAGTAATGGTTCTCTAAAGATGAAAATTAAAAATGTAGAATGCGTAGAATTTAACACAAAATTATTTATTTTTTGAAGGACTCCATATATAATCAGTAAAAAGATTAGTGTGTCATTTATAATTTCACGAGGTCGAAAAAAAGAAACTGTTGACTGTGTGTCTAGTTACCATTTCAAAAGAGGGAATGCAAAATGGCATTGGTAAATTTTTTGGCACTAAATAAAAAGCTCGTCCAGTGTAAAATGCCGAGGAACTCAAAGGAGTAAAGGGAACTTTTGAATATGTTAAATAATTCTTTTACAAACTGAGTCACTCAAAGAATTTAAAACTTGTGTGGAGTTTATAAACATAATGTTAATGTACATAATGTTACATTAGGCGAAGGATAGGAAACGAATTCTTACAATGTGCAAAATATTTTACAAGGATTTGCGTCGTTAATTTTATACTACACACAAAGTAGAGAGAGAGAGAGATATCTTGAGATCCATCATCATCAAGGAAGGGAAAAATTATATGAGGGGGGATATGAATTCATGGAAAAGCTTCACTTAAAAAAGTCAAGACCTTGCTGAATAGAATGATGTTTATGCACATAATATTTCTTTTAATCTTTTTAGTAGTTAAAAACTATAAACAGAAACACTGAAACAACATTAAAATTTATGAAGGATCTCATCATCAGACCTTGTCATACATGTAGTGTAGTGTAGTGTACAATTTACAAATTAAAATTTATGAATTTCAATTTTTATATCGATTCCTTTTTCTTAAAACATACACAGCGGCTCTTTGACAAAGACTTCCAGCGTCCAAATACTAAAGAACTTTACATTTTTTTTACAATGAGGGTAATCTTTTTATGATTATAACATTTAGTTGACTTATGATGTTCAAATATTTTGTTTTATTTGTCAGTTCCAATCCAAAACACAAAAGCAATTATAGACGTCAAGATGAAACCCATTAACACAAATATTAATTTCCTCTATGAATTATTATATGCCGAGTTAGAATTATTATATGTAGTAGTGCATGTAACATGTATAAAGAGATGAAGGAGTTTTTTTTACACAAGGAAATAGTAAATTTGTACCAAGATTGATAATTATGACCCAAAAAACAAGAGCTGAGAGAGCAAAGGGAATCCGCATTTATGATGTATTTCTTTGAAATAATTTATTATTTGACTTTTTTGTATTTATTTTTCTTTAGTAAATTAATATTGACCAAAGATACCAGACTCTTTTGTGAGTTATATGGGCATATAAAAACATAGACTGAACGATATGGCTACGATTAGATTTCTTTTCAAGGGCAAAGGTCAACTTGTGGTTGTAGAGTACAGGACTGAGAATGATTTGAGGCAACAGGTCAACATATTGCATCTTATTTGGAATTGTAGCGTGAATTTTTGTAGGTCACTTCCTCTCATCTCTCTCTCTCTCTCTCATACTTTTTAGTTTGTCATAATTCTCGTAATGGATTTGTCGAGTTCTTTAACAAACTTGACAAGAGTTATAGTCAATGTACAAAATAAGAGTCAAGTTTTAAATAAAAGAGGCAAGGCACTATATGTAATAAAATAAATTAAACATGAATTTTTTGAAGAGATGACGATTCATTACGATTAGAGATCCGGTCAGTTTCCTCTCTCTCTCTCTGTTAATATTTAAAGGAGTTTAAATAATTTAAATATTGTGAGAATTGTATACATGTAAATTCAATAGTTAAATGTCTCTCCCTATACTATAATGTTTTTTACATGTACTTATTTATTATATCAATATCTGTCCAACGTCCCGACGCTCAGCATCGATTTAATTTTACTGTGGTACTATGAGCATTGGCAGCACCGCTATTCGTAACAAGCTAAAGCTGAATTTAAACAAAAAGAATTGAATATTATTTTATGCATTAAAAATTACCATCAATATTAAAGATTCTATTGTTGATTGTACAACAATTTAAAAATATATTCCTCGAAAAAAAAATAACCACAAAATAATAATAAACTCGATGCACAAGCTTATAAATATAGACACAAAAATTAAAAAAAAAATAAAAGAAAACAAAGCCATGGAGGTTCAAGTTTTAACATAAATTAAAAAAATTACTTGAATGAAAAAAAAACAATTGTAACAACAGACAATAGTTTTTCTCCAAAAAAAAACTTTACGAACAAGAAGAAGAAACAAGTTTTATATAGGTACGAGTACTCGTACACCTCCGAAATGCGAGAGAGAGCGGTACGTCATTTAAAAACTCTCAAGTTTTTGATTTTTCTTTTAAAAATTTTTTGCTGTAATTTTCCTTGGAGGTCGTTGATAAAGAAATCATTAAATCATTTACATATAGACGAAAATACACGTGTTCAAAATCTCAAAAGCTTAAAAAGCTAGCCCACGTAAATTATTACAGCGGGGAAGACTTAACGTCTTGAAGAAAAAGAAGAAAAAAAAAAACCTTTCCACATCCTTGCAGTTGAAACATATGTAGTGTTTACATGTGAGGAACTTTTGGGTTGCATGCTAAGAACATTTGCATTGTATTCTTTAAGAGTCGATGGATAGATAGATTGTTAAAGTTAAAAACTAAAGCCAAGAAGACTCAACCACGCCAGGATGCTTGTTTCGTATTATAATATAACATCCATTCCCTCTCTCTCTCTGTGTGCCTCCTCATAGTAAAAACACCCGGCCTAATGCTCTAATGCTTTGGCTTTGGCTTTACATTTGAGTTTTTGGTTGTTGGCCTCTCTCTCTATGTCTAAGCCTTAGACAAAGTGAAAGAGAGAACCAGTTTAGTTCTAGCCGTTGCTTGGTGAGCATCGTTTCCATTCTGTGTGTACTGTGTACATTTTGTATACGAGGAGAGACTTGTGTGTGTGTGTAGACAGCACAGACAGAGGAGTGTACAATCTTTGTGAGGCGCATCTGGCCCTGTCCAAAGTGAAAAAAATATATAAAGTGAAGGAGGTTTATACAAGGACTAAAGTTGGTATAAAAGTAATGAAAAAAGATTATACATGAGCGTTAAACTTGTAATCGTTGGCAGTTAAAGAAACTTTACAAGACAATACATAATTTTACCTGACAACTGTTTAGTGTATTAATTCTTATTTGACTCGGAAATTTTTAAATATATTGTCCCCCCTCTCTCTCTCTTGTGTTGTGGGTTTGGGAATTTTAAAGTGAAAATTAACGGCCAATTGTAATTGTGACTCGACTCTCTTGTCGTTTGTGGTGTGCACATCTTAATTGCTCATTTTTCTCAAGATATCAAAACTCTGGGACATGAGGACAGGATCTGAATTAGAAATTTAAGAAATTTTCTTCAAAGATATAATTCTCTTTTGGATTTTCTAAACTGTCAAAAATTATAACAAGGATTAAGAGAGAGAGAGAGAGATTTTGGCTTTGATCCCCCAGGTTTTAGTAGTTCGAGGAGTGCCTTAGTATTTTATAAATTTAGATTATTTACGAATAGAATTTTTTACTAGTTTAGTTTTGTGGTTATCGGAAAATTAGGACGTCACGTCAACAAATCAAAAAGAGTCAACATGAGGCCAAGAGGACATCAATAATAAAAAAAATTTGCATTTTTTTTTTTTTTGCCACTCTCTAACTCAACTCGTCATCATCATTTTATGGCCACTTGCTGAGTTTTGGAATAATTTTTTTTAACAAACAGACAACTGTCAAAATCAACTCTAAAAGAAATTGAAGGATTCTTCATCTTCCTTTTGTCTGTTTAAGGACACAAAGTTTTGATTTTTTTTCTGTCAATTGACTAATGTCTGTAATTAGTTTGAGACGTCAGTTGAATTAAAGAGTGTCGACGTCGACGGTGGACAAATGAATTTTTTTGGCTTGATTCTTCTTTTTTACCTTGTGACAAAAGTGTCTTATTTGTATTGATATAATCATCAATATTTTAGTTGTCAGACATGATATCACTAAAAATTATCAACAAATGTGTACAATACATTTGACAAGTTAAGAAAGATAACTTTGTCAAAGTGATAATTTTTTCATTTCATGGACTTGTCATCTTCCCTACTATTTACTCAAGACTGTACAATCTTCAAAATTATCTATAGTGATCACCACCAAAAATACAAAAAAAAGTCTTTTACAAATTTGGTAGGTTTGAATGTTGTAAAAAAAGGTGGTTTATTGTCTCCTTTAACAGTTATTTTTTAACTCTCTCAAGTATATAACAATCTCCTTTAAAAGAATTTGTCTAGGAAAAAAAAATTATTATGTATTTTATTCTTGTGTCATTGTCGTGTCTCTCTTGTTTGTCAAGAACTCGGCTGTTGAGTCTACAAACCAAAAAGGACTCAAGTTTTTTCTCCTTCTTCTAAAAAACGTCAAGAGTGAATTGAGAAGACACGAGAGTGGGAATTTAAGAGTTCATTTTTCATCATTAAATAAATATTTAACTTTTTTTTAAAAAAAAAACTACACTGCTGATAATACAAAGAGAAAAAGAATAAAAAAAACAATTGGACAGGAAACAAAACTGTCAGTTCCAGGCTTGAGGCTGTTGTTCCAGGCTGTTGTTTTTATTTTCCCTTTTATTAAAAGAATAAAAGACAAGCTAGAATTGTAAAAAATTGTATCAGTGTTATTAAATTGAAGACTACAAGTGGAAAAGGATTTTTAAATTCATTGGCTATTGACTAATCGGATGGGTGTCATGAGACTAAGACTGGAATCACGGGTAAGAGACAAAAAAAAAGAATAATGATCCCATTACTATTTATTTGTTTACTTTATCTTCATCCTTTTATTCGATTAGCATCTTAGTGATCTTCCATCTCACCACTTTTTTTATTTTTATGTAGACTCCGTCTACCTTATTGATAGTCCACCATTGTACAAATTTTACTCTTTTTATCCCGATATAGGTTAAACTCCCAGACTCCCATATATATAGAAACCATGTTTGTGTATCTCGTATCTTGGTTCTTTTTCTTTTTACCCATTTTCAAGTTGAACACGAGGACATTAAGGGCCAGATGTTTTTTTTTGTGGGATAGTGTTCTGGATCTGGTTCTCTCTAGTTCAAGTTTCCTCTCTCTCTCTCGTGTTTCCTATGTACCATCACGAACCTCGTACTTTTAACCATGGTACGATGTACTAGGACTAGGAAACTGAACAACAACAATAATTTGTAGTAGCCACTTTTGAAATGAAAGAGGACAAGGGAAAAAATACTGTGTGTGTGTTGTGTGTGTCTATATTTATATATGGAGCAAATACATGTATAAAATTAGCTCAGTGTATCATTGGGAGGATTCATAGAATTAGAGAGAGAGCATATTTTCCGTTATACATGTCAGCAATAAATTCTACACCTGATGCTCTTCCCCGTCAACATGTACATACATATTTATATATATTCCATGTACTGATATTGTACACTTTATTTTATTTTTCTCTCTCTCTCGTTCGACTCAACAATTTCACTACATCTTCCATCATCAATGTCGATATGGATGCGTGTACTTGAAAATGGAGGCATGGAAACACGCAGAAAAATAGAGTCGGGGTATTTCGGGGGGTTGTTAAAAAAATATGTGTGTCAGTTGATTTTTTTTCATCTTTTCGTGCCCCTCCACAATAAATTTTTAGAGATGATGGAAGATAGAATGATGCCTCCTCTTTTTTGTTTAATAGGTTTTGGCTCGTGGTTCTCTCTCTCTCTCTATGTTGTTTGTAACGAGTAACGAGGATTGGGATTTGTGTGTGATAATTAATTGAGATTAGCTCATTTAAATTATTTTATTTATCTCGACAATAATTTCTAGTCAAACAACCTCATGTGTCTTTTCACTCTTCTCCCAATTGTTGTTCTTCTTGTAGTTAGTATTTAGTAGTACATGAGCATTCGATTGGTGTAATAATATATATATTAATTATTTCTTTTAAACAAAACTACAAATTGTACACACAGTTCTCAAATGTAATGGACAGGAGAGTGTGAATGAATGAAGGATGAAGAGAGAGAGAGATTTTTTGATTAATTTTTTTTGTTAAATATGAAAGTTAGTTACTTTAATCAAAAGTAAAGACGTGAGATGATGATGATGATGATCCTCGTGTTTGATTGTACTTCTTATGGCATGACTTGAAGGACCTTCTTTAATTACTTGTATCAACAATTCATTTGTTCATATCAAAAAAACATAAAGAGAGAGAGAGAGATAACTTATTTACCTGTTAAAATACTAAAAGCTTAATGTAAAAGGAAGGAGAACAAGAACGAGTATGGTACGACAAGAGAGAGAGAGAGAGAGAGAGAAGAAAATAGAAAATATATAATTACTCACCTGACATTACTACGGGACTTTTTTTCTCTTCTTAAGAGAAAAGATAACATCGATAAAAATTAGCAAATGGAAGTTTGAAGTTTCAACTCATAAAAGAAAAAAAACATTTTTTTTCCTTCTGATTGTGAATTGTATTCTTGGGGGACACACGTAACACGTTGAACATGATTTAGGACAGTCTAAAAAGTGTGATGATGATCATCATCCGTACTTGGTACAATAAAAGGAAAACTTACCTTTAATAAAAACTAATTAATAGTTTTATTGACAAAAATCTCACAAATATTTTTTCTTAATGTTCAAACAGAGATGATGATGATGTTTAGGGGGTGTTTACAAATATAGGAGAATCTGAGACGCCAGACAATCTGTGAAAGGGATAAAAACAGGTCATACTCATATCTGTACATACCCATACATTAGAAAATAGTCTAAGTCTAACCAGACAGGATTTTGATAGTTTTTTAAAAAGACTGTATGGTTAAAAAGAGGAGAGGGCAGTTAATATGTAAATGAATGTGAGTTGTTCATACTTTTCTTTTCACATTGGACTCATTGGAATGTTTTTCAAAGCATCATATTAAACATTATAAGTTATATGCAATGAATGAAAATACTGTGGTCAATTAGGAGCAATCAGCGTATGATTAAATTTAGGCAACTATTCCTCTTTGGACATTCCTCCCAGTCATCTCTTTGTAATCTCTCTCTCTCTCTCTCTCTCTCTTTTATTCTTTGTTCAAATATCGGTAGGGCTAGGTAGTGCTCTCTGTATGTAAAATACCTGTACAGATATAATGGCCGTCTCAAAATATAAACAAAAAAAAGTGTAGAGTCTAATATGCAAAGAGCATTCATTTAAGTAAAATTTAAAAACTTTTAAAAAAATATTTCTCACACAAGTGTCAGTGTATTTAAGGTAGCCATGTTGAATTAGAATGGAATGCGTAGCGTGAGAAACAAGCCCAACACGAAGTTTTAAAAAATCTTCATCTCTTCAAGACGCAAACAACAAGACAGAGAGAGAGAGAGAGATGAGAGCGTGAAGAACTACAAAGTGTAATTGTAGTGGCCGACTATTAACTAATGTGAGTTTGAAGTCATAAGTATAAAAAAAACTAACTATTTTGTGTATCAAAGACGTTTCTCTGCAATGCAACAAAAATACCTCATTGGTTTACATATCTCTCTCTCTTCATTTTATGCAGTCAAGAAAAAGAATGAGAGAGAGAGAGAGAATCACATGTAGAAAATATTTTCTTTTTTTACGAATAATAATAATACAGTTGGAAAAAAAACTGAAGGGATCTCGTCTCCTTTAAATTTAAACCTTTCTCATTCTTATATGGTGGTTACCTATACAAATAATTTTTGTGTATAAAATAATGCAAAAGATGTACATGCATTTTTCTGTCTGTACATTGGTCATTACCATTGCCATTGCGTGAGACAAAATGTGAAAACTTGTATTGATGACTCAGTCCATCTCTATCTGTATAGTTACGAGATTTAACTGTGAGACTGAGGATTGTGGGAAGAGAGAGAGAATTTGAAAGAGAGGATAATTTAAAACCTATTAGAAACCTAATGAACAATAATAAGATCAACTCCCTCAATCCCTCAAAAGAGATAAAGGGGACGATGGGAACCGCATCATGAGGATGATCGTGGCCCATCGTCATCACTTCACATCATCATTGAATATTATGTAGTGTATAACTGCAATCTTTTTATATTTACTCATCTTTTGAACAAAGAGAGAGAGAGGGGGTGAATTTCGAGCCATGTTTTTGGCATATTGAATCATTTTCTGCCAACCATTAAACCACGCTTTATGTCTAGCTTGTGCATTCCAAAGTAGGCCACTTAATTTGCCGCGGGTAATTGAAGATCAGCCTGACACACGCACCCTCCCAGAGATACAAACACAAACTTTTTATAGGTCTACTTGTATACTTGTAAAAAATTATGAGACAACGGCAAACGGACTGGTTCCTAAGGGATGAGAGTGTGCGAGTGCGAGTGCGAAATATTTTTTTTGTACATAGGTTTTCATATTTATTTTTATATAGTCCGGATGAACAACTCGAAAATTTTTCACCCCTCTTTTGATTATGATTCAACTACAAATTGAACGGATGATAAAAAAAGGAGCGTGAGATTTTTCTTGGTCGTGATTTATTAAATTATTTTTATAAATTTTAACCCTTTTTTTCAACAGAAAAAAACCACAGCACTATAAATATTTTACACGAAATTTGTAGCCTTTCTTGTTCTTTCCGTTAAATAAAAATTGAGGCCTTTTTCTTCCTTTTGTATTAAAAAATTTTCAGCACTCTTGACTCTTGTGAAATATCAAGAATCAAGAATGTCCATTGAAATTGTCATTTTTTTTAAAAGCACAAGAGGAAGAGATGAAGACGAATTGCTGTCATGTGTAAAAAGACACAAAAAAAATTGACCAAAAGGTTAATCAGACGTGAGACGTGAGACTATGCCTTTAAGAAGAAAATGATTATTTTTTTTTTAAATTCAATGGAAGCACATACGAGATACTCGTACGAGTATGTAAAAAGGCATGAAAAGGATAATGAAAGGAAAGAATATTTAAGGCACAAGACTAATACTAATGACTTTGTTTCATGTTTTTAAGAAGAAAAAAAAATATTTGAGGTTTTTACTCGTACTACAGATATAGCTTATTTCAGCCAATGGCTGAAAAAAGCTTTAAAAGAAAAATATCTGAGAAAAGTAAAGTTGAAAAAAAAATATCATGTAACACATCAAATGAAATTCCTGACTCAAATGTCCTAACTGGTGGATGCATCCTTTTTATGTACAAAAGAGAGAGAGATGGATGGAAGATACTCTACTCTACTTGTGGTTTGTCATTATAGTTTTTATCATAGAAAAAAATCTAATTAGCTGTTAACTTTCATGAAAATCATTCCATTTTCCATTACACACAAAACATAGACATTAAAGGACACGTGGGAAAGGGGGAACTAGTTTCCGACAATATTCGTTAAAATGATGGGAATTATCCTAACTGGCCATGGTTGGTTCGTTGGGGTCTTTGATTTTTGCTTAAAATTTTTTACTCTGTATCTGTACAAAAGAAAAAAAACAAGACTACAAATACAGATACAAAATTCCTTTTGTTCTCTCAGTGAAAATGTACAGGGGACAAAGATGTTATTTTACGAGATATGTACCTGTACAATTTTAATGGGCGGTAAAAATTTCCTTTTTAGTTTCTTTTCTGCTTTCAACAAGTTGCATACTTGCAAGATATGATTTTTTTTGCAGACAGAGAGAGAGAGAGAGAAGTGAGGTCCTCCCTTTCCTGAAATTATTCCCAATTTACCGCATTAACCAATCTTACGCAATTCTATTGTCTAAGAGTCATTCATGATGACGGGTTTGTGTAGTGTATGGACTTGTACTGGGGAGTTTAATGTCTACATTTGTCTCATGAAATTTGACAGGAGTTCGTGATTTGGAACAGAAAAAAATTTGTGTGTATTATTTTATACTTTCCGTCTCCCTCTCTTTCTTCCTCCCTTAGTGCAGTGCAATTATCCATAATCTATAATTTGCAAATGCCATAAACATAAAACTCTCAGTGGTAATACATTTTTATACTTTTATACTTGTACAATGTACAAAGTCAAGATCCAAATCTGTTTCTCAAATTTTAAAACTTTAGTGAGCCAAATAATTACCGTGTGATTTGAGAGAGATTTGTCTTATTACGATGCCAAAACTATTTTTTTTTGGTATTATTATTTTATCCATCTTTTTTTCTGCCTCATATCTCTTTGCCTAATATTTGCAACAATTCAATGAATGACTTGGTCATTCGTGATGAAAATCTTCCAATATTAAACTCTACACTACACTGTGCTCAACATGAGGATTAGAGAAAATGGACTACCCATAGCTTGAAAAAAATATACTAAAAATGGTAAATGTGTGTATTTTTTGTCGTATTTTCTAAAAAGTCTCGAAATCAATAAAAGGAAGAGAAAAAAAATCATAATGGAACGCCATACACTTTCATTCATTTTTTTTGTCCTTAATCGTGATGACAAAAAAAAACTTCTTCCAATAATATTATGATTAAGTAAGAATAATAAGGACATGTTTTAAGTTTAAGATTTGTGATAGAAAAAATTTATGTTTTACTCCGAGCCGTTGTTTGTCAACTCAGACTTTCACATGAAAATGTATAAAGTGTGATGAAGATATTAAATTTCTCATCTCATCTCACTTTTATTTTACCTGTGTCTACACTGTACAAAAAAAAATTGGTATCATTTTTGTACTTGTACATACACATTTATTTTGTTGTATAAAAGTTGAGGATGTGCAATATAAATATTACAATACTATGCTTATGCTGACACTCATCATTATCCATTTTTTTGTATAATAATATTCCACTCGAATGCACTGCATACATTACATTTATTTTATGACAAGATGGAAAGTTTTTTGTTGGATAAGAAGGAGCTACGTGATTTTAGTGATTAGTCCATCTGCTTGACTTAAAATGAATGTAAAGTGAGAAGTGGGGAGGACACTGAGATGAGGAATGAGATCTGTAGTAAATTGTACAGGACAAAGATTCTTTTAAATAGCTAAGCTTTTTCTACTTGTACAGAGAGAGAGAGAGAGAGAGATAAATTATTATGTATTTCTAAAATTTAAACCTTTACCAAAGGTGTTAGGAGCTATTCCTTGAATAAATGTAGAGATACATCATTTCTTGTATTATCCTCATCTTAGTCTCTTTCCTATGCTTAAAATAAATTGTACAACTGTACAACTGAGAAAAATCGTAGCAACTCACTGGCTCATAGTGACAAAAACGACACACAAAACTCTCATCGTCAGCTTAACTAATCGTAAATGGATAATGAAGGCCTTTTGTTGTCAACATTGAAAGTTGTTGCTATTCATCTCACCTATATATAGCATTTGAGTATAATTTATATGTTAAAATATTTCTTTTTCTTCTACAGATATACATGATCATTTTGAACACTTGTCTTCTTTTCTTGTGTGTACAAGTATAAATCTTTCTACATACATAAAAATGTTACACACGGAGAAATCCTTCTTCCTTCCTTCCCTCTCTCTCTGTACATTTCTTGTGCGTGATCTTTTGTTGTATAGGAAGGAATTATTTTTTTTGCGTCGTTTGTGGTTTCATCTCTCTCTCTCTTGAATATAATATAGATTATACCTTAATCATAGAGACTTGCACAAAGAAAATTTGTATAGAGAGAAAATAAATTAATGTTGAAGCACAAAAAAAAATCAAAAGTTTTTTTAAATTACTTTAATCCTCCAACTTCCATTTGTACAAATGTCCACAATCAAAATACTTTTCCCTTGTCGTTCTTGTCATTGGGAGAAAAAAAATATTTAGAGTTTAAAATTGTCTTGCCTAATCAGAGAGAGAGAGAGAGAGGAAGATGCAAATTGAAAAGTAATGTTTACATCTTATATTTATCTTTTGCCTCTGATTAAGGACAAGTGAATAAGAGGCAAAGAGGCAGCTTTCTACAAACATTGTGCTCTATTGACTTTTATAGAACTTTTGACGATGAGTCCTGTATAAAATACAGATTACATATTATTCACTACATGGACCAAGAGCTACTCTCTGTCTTGCCCATGCTTCTTGTATTTTTGTTATTCAAGAAAGGAGAAGATGATCAACATCATTACCTGAGCATAGCACTCTTTTTTCTTTTATGTAAATGTTAAGTGAATCACTGTTCTACTGTCTACACTGTAGACTCTACAGTATTAAGTGGGACTGCAAAATCATTTTCTTTTTTTTTCATGAATACAAAACCAAGTGTTGACTCTAAAGAAATATAACAAAGGGAATTAACAAAAAAGGTCTACACTTAATTTGGACTTTTGCCAATTTTCACCAACTAAAATGATCATGTAGTGTGCAAGTGTACAAATGACAAAAAAAATATTAGAATAAAAATAAGTCATTTAATTTTTAATAAAAGTTTTTTTTCTCTTCTTCTTCTTTTGTCTGTATAAAAATTGGTTTTAAGAACAATGCCATGAATTATTGTAAATTTATTCATTTTTTTTTGTCTTCTCAAAAGAAAAAACTTTCCCTGGCGAAGGACACAAGCTGTGTCCAAAAAAAATGGATGCAATATTGGCGGTATATTCCTCATATGAGAAATTTCTCATTGAGACTATCTGTACTGTACATATTGTTTCTTTATCATGTGTTCCCATGCAAAATGACAAGTTTATTTAAATTTCGAAGGTTTTTCTTATTAATTCAACCCATCTCTCTCTCTCTGTACAAAATTCCAAACGGGCTACTTGTAAATTTTTTAAACCTTCAAAATGATTGGCAATAGAAAGAGAGAGAGAGAGGAGATGATTTAAAATCTCGCATTGCATTCATGACAATAATATAGACATGTGACATATGATCTCAGAATATAGATTTAGACAAGGAATTGAATTTCAAATTTTAAATCTGACTTAAATCTGGACAAGTCAACAGACAACATTTATATGGATTTGGGTGGTTAGGCCAGGCCACACAACGGTGGTGTCATTATTTTTCAAAAAAAATAGTACACAACAAACAAACATAGCATTGTATGTTATTTTGTCCCAGCCAATGTAAACAGAGAGAGAGAGAGAGAGAGAGAGAGAGAGAATGTCACGACTACTTAGAACAAAGAGACAATCTCTGTGTAGTATGTAGAAGTGTAGAGATTGAAAATATCGATTACAATTTTACTACAATATAGAACAATACAAGGGAGTTAAAAGTTTATGAGACCCTCAGTGCTCATGTCCCCTCCTACCTTTGACCCTTGTCATTGTCTTTAATAAAGAGGAGCATTAAGAGTTGTATACGCGTCAAGCCCTAAAATTTCTGAGAGTTTTAAAAGCGCTCTTTATTCCTATTATACGCCATTAACTCCCCTACAACAAATGTCTCTCTGTGTATATATGATAATACACTTTTAAATATATAAAGATTGCATTTCATTCTCTCTCAAGACTTTTTCCCTCTCTCTCTCCCTTGTAGATTATATTAAGAAGAAAAATACAGACAACAAAAGATAACCATCATCTTCCCGTGTGGCCGTCCATTTGTGAACACCCACGCCATCACTAAATTCTTGGAAAAAAATAGTCCCCTCTCTCTCTCTCAGTGATAGACTGTAATGTTATATATTTATACATTACAGCAGTTTTTTTTGGTTCAGTGGCACAACAAACATAAAAAAAAGACAGAAAAAAGTTCTTTACGTCGTGTCAGATAAGAGAGAGAGAGAGAGAAACAATGTTGGGTCACTCTTGAATCGGTTTCAATTTTCAATGGTTATGTTAGAATAGAGACAATAATCCACATCCATGTTGTTCAAGTTGAGTGTAGACAATTGTTATTTTTTTCCCCATTGTTGACTCGAAATGCGTGTCTTTAGTTTTTTTTAGAGTTCACTGTCAATGGATTTTTCGATATAAAAATTTTAAATTCAGAGCATTCCTTCTTTTCTACCCCTCTTCAAATTGAAATTAGAGCCAAGTATCACTCATGTCCCGTTTGCCCCCCTCTCTTTTCTTTGTATTTTTTATTTGTAGAGAGAGGTGGAGTATTGGAGGGGACATGATTGTCGGTTGTTTCGGTAATGACAAGAGAGAGAGAGAAAATGTATAGATTGAGGTAAGAAGTGATGGCATTTGTATTCTATTAGATAAGTACAGATAAATATATTCTTTTTTTATATTTATTTTTTCAAGCCGGATGGAAATGGATAGGCTCTAATGCGTTCCATGCATTTCATTTACTTCTTTCTGCATGATTGTTATTGAAGGAATATAAAATAAAAAGAGACATGAGAGAGGTGGATATTCTTCTTTTTTTTATTTCATTTCCTTTTGGCCTGTATCCTTTACTAAATAAACCCCTCACTTATTATGTACATACATACAGTAGTCTGTCTTTTATAAACAATAGACAAAGACTTTTTAACGTTTTTTTTAAAATGAAGGCGGAAAATTATCGTCTTTTGAGAAGGCAGTGAGTCTGATTTTTTTTTTATAAAGTTCATTTTTAAATATTTTTGTCAGGAAACTCCGGAAAGGAAATGAAAATGCTCTAATAACAAAACGATGAGTTGTTAAACAATTCATGTTCATTAGTTTTTTTTAATGTACATACCTATTACATGGTAAAATACGGAATACGGAATTTACAGTGGATGACGGAGAAGATGGTTTTTTTTGGAGGGTTGTCATAACATTGTTTGTGAAAAGTCCATGCCCTGTTCGACCATACAAGGAAGTCTTTTATTGTGGCCATCATTACTTTGAATAGTTTCGCTCCTAATTTTGTAATATATTATGTTATAGACAATATATTATTAGTCAATTTTTATTTCTAGTGGGTAGGCTGTGTGATGTACAATGTACGGAATATAAAATTGTATGGTGTGGTGTGTGTGGAGTGATAGTTGATGTAATAACCCTGAAAAATAATGTTTCTCTTTTGATTATGCATGCCTAATTATGACTCTTTTTTGATGTCGTCGATAAATGAGAGTCACCGATGCAATTAATATGTAACTAATAAATTTTGACTGGTTGACAAAAAAAGTAACATGTAATCTCCTTGTTAGCCTCAACTCCTTGAGACTTTTGAGAGACGAGATGAGAGTCATGGGAAATGTTGAGAGAGATTTGTCTTTTCAAAATATTTTTGACCCTGAGTGAGATGATGATGAAACATAATAAATTTAGAGACAGAAAAGGTAGTGCTCACTCTCCTCTCTCAAAGTGAATCTGTAGAAACTTTTGAGAGAGAGAGAGACAGAAAAAAACTGAAAAGGAAATCAAGGACAAGTGTTTATGATCACTTACACATAAACTCTAAGCACGTCTCAATGTGTGTAGCATTGTACGTAGCATTGTTGTTAAAATTGTTTAATGTCTAAAGACCAACCGTGAGATTCACAATGATGAGTAAAAGTGGAATAGAGACGAGTGTGAAAATTGAGTTTTGGCTTCTTTTTTGTATGAGCAAACGGACGTCAATTTCAATAGTCAATAGAAACATCTCTCTCTCTCTCGTACAGACGTAAGAACCGCAACACATGTGCACAAATTTTTAATATTCTTTCCATTTCTTTTCATTAACATTCTCCACTTGACTTTACTAAACGAGCTATACACTCACATCCACAAATTGTACAAAGTACAATGTTGCATTTCCTATCCTTATATATGGATGATACATATAAAGAGAGGAGGGGGGAAAATGTAGTAGCAAAAATTTAATGGTGGACGTGATTCAATTGTAGAATTGAGAATATTAAAAAAGAAAATTGTCAATTTGGGTTGGATAAGGCCATGGCTAAGAAAATAAATTTATAAAAGTAATTTAATTTCATATTCATACTTCTCTTTTATATTAGTCATACAATAGTTAAATTGGTGGTCAAATTTCTTTTTTTTTCAAACGACACTTTTTTGATACAATCGGATTGGTGTTCTTGAAAAATCTCCTTTTACTTTTTTAAATGTTTTTTTTTATTACCTAAACATGTACTATATACAGTGATACATAGTCTTGGTGGGTGCTCCAATCTTTTAATATCTGTACACTGTACAGTGTAGACTTTTAAGTTTGTACATATAAAACAATTTTTTGAAGGTATCTATGTCATAGTCATTCTTTCTTGTACATATAAAAAATATTGAGAGCAGTAAAATTATACTGAGAAGTATAAAGTATAATAAAAAAAAATATTTAGTCATACAATTTATAATATTATATAAGAAATATTATTATTATTATTAATTCATAATATATAAAAGACGTTTGACTCTTTTGATGTGTTGCTTTTGTCTTGTTTTTTATATTTTGACTTTGACTGTTCTTGTTCTATATTATAACTTTCATTTCCTTTCCTCGATGAAAAACAGTCTTTTATGATTAGAGCATGATTAATTGAAGTAAAGGAGAATGATATCACTTGGTTAAATATTAATTGTGATATATAAATTTAATATGAGTAAAAATAATAATTCATAATATTGTCCCCCTTCATGGAATTACATCTATAAATTATTATTGTTAAAAACCTTTTTGATGAAAACCAAACTCTGTAACTTTTTTAATTGACAAACATTTTCATTTGCAAACACACACACTCATATTTAATGAAACCTTTTCATATAAAGAGTCAAGTTGAAACATTTTTGATGTGGTTTCGCTACACATGTATTCCAGCTATTATTATTGTTTTTGAGAGAGAGAGAGAGAAGAAAAACATGGGTCGTTACAATTAAATTAGAGAGAGAGAGGGGGAGAGATTTTATACTTCTTTAAAATATAATTTACAATTATCCTTCACGTCCTTGACAAATTTTCGCGATTTATATAATATACAATAATAAGAGTGTAATGATCGGCCATATCATGTTTTGCTATTAACTCACGTTTCAATTTAGACTACTGGTTTTTTTATTCTCTCTCTCTCTCTCTCTCTCTCATTTTCAACTCGACGGACTTTTTGATTACACGTAACACGTTTACTGTTTATGTCTTTTTTTTCTTGTTGTTGTTGTAATGGGACCAGTCCCTAAAATGCACGTCGAGTTATCTTTTATCTTGAAATTTTCTTGAAAAAAAGGAAGGGCTATAAATATTTTAAGAGTGCAAAAATTTTTTGACTGAGGTTAGTTTATATATTTAAAAAAAATTGTATTTAATTTCACATATAGATTATTGTAATGTAATTTAAAAAAAATGTTTAAAAAAAATATTCTACAAATATCTCTAATTAAATGCAAGGAGCGGAGGAGTCTCTCGTGTGACGTGTTCTGATTTCAAAATGAGTGTTGGACAATGTGTAATATTTATTTTTGAGCCTAATATTTTTTATCAAGTCTCTTACATACATGCATATGTGTATTTATATAAATGGAGTTTGTGTTGTGTACTGGCTACACGACCATATAAAATATTTCCAATACATGTCGATAATTCACACCTTCATTGCATTACACATGACACCGTCTGAGACAATACCCAAAAGAGACTGTGTGTGTGTGTACAGGAGTTAGACAAGAGAATTGAGAATTGAGGTTAACAGGTAATTCAATTGGCCATTCTCATCTCATCACCACCAGCTCATCTTTACCTTTTGTTATGACTGTCTTGTCTTTCTTGTCATCACGACAATATAAAAAAATATATAAAGTTTGCCACTTTTGCTCAAAGGGAAGATTTTACCAAAACATGAAAGTCAATCCTCATGGTTCAACTGTCCAATATATTTTTATCTTTGTCTAATTTTATTCTCCTCCTCACCACAAATTGAACCCAATCTAGCACAATATTGAAAGGGTTAAGGGCATAAATATATTTAAAAAAATTGAAGTCAGTCAACGAGCCAAAAAAGTTCCAATAAAAAATTTATTTACAGCGTATTCTTTTCTCTCTTGAAATATTTTACAAATAATTTTAAATAAATATGGTTCATGGCTATGTTAACCATACTCAAAAATAAAAATGACCGCAAGCTCAACCAGTTTGAGGCTTTTTACTGCTTTGACTTAGACAAAGAATCCGGATTATTCGAAGGAATAAAATCATAGTAATGAAATTTTGAAAAAAGGTCGCATGGGCTAAGGACTAAAAGTGGATCACCTTTGATGACCTCCAGAAGTCGAACGGGACAAAAAATCAAAAATTTGAGAAACAACATTGTGTAACAAGTCATTAAGAACATTTCTACCAAATTTTGTAAAAATGTGACTAAGGGTGTGGGTACAGGAGGGTTGACTTTGTTAATCCTTCTTGGACCCCCCCCCCCTCTTCGTCACAGAGGTCAAATCTCAAAAATTCCAATTGGGGGGTACTTTACATCACCTAAGGCAACATCCTACTTCGTTTTTTCAAAATTTCATTACTATGATTTTATTCCTTCAAATAATCCGGATTCTTTGTCCTTAGCTAATCATCAAAAATAAATTGAAAAATAGATTATGATTAAGTAACTTGGAAAAAAAATTAAATTAACAAAAGGAAAAAATATAAAAATGGGGTTTAAATTCTTTTATCCATTTAATTGTGAGCCATAGTAAAAATCATTGATAAATGATAAAAGTTGCATTAGTTTGAATTTGAAATAATAATAAAAATTGAATTAAAAATGCAATCCGATTAATCAGCATGAGTACAGATACAGATACAAATACTTGTCAAAATTTTATTCAGTGAGAGTGTTTTATTTTTTTTGATACTAATTCTATTTGGAGGATGGACTTAATTTTAAAAATAAAGGGACCACATATCGAGATGATGATGTTGTTGTGTTGTCATGATGAGATAACTTTGGTGGCTCAAATTCTCCTTCATGCTTCTGTTGTAGATTTTACTCTACATAAGAGAGAGTGAGAGAGAGAGAAAGAGAGAGAGAGAGAGAGAGAGAATTTTATACTCGTGTTGTTATCTCTATTGTGATGAAATATTATGTAATAATTCAATTGGATCAACTATCAACTTGACTCAAGTTGCGTGCTAAAAAAAATAAAAAAATATGTTACATGTAATTAGTTAAATGTAATGTAGTTTACAAGTCATAGAGAGAGAGAGGATTTTTTAGCAGAGAAGATGAACACAGCAGCTGGATTGTGTCTTGTCTTGCTACCCAGCTGTTTTTGTCAAGACTTTGATTACAGTGTATTATTTCATTATTACTCGTCTAAAAATTTTTACTTCTCTTTTCTTTTTATTGTCCCTGTCAAAATAAAAAGACTATCTGTACAATGCCATTGCCTCATTGTACAAAGAGACCTCATCTTTCTGTCAAATGTAAAAGAGAGGGGAGGGGAAATGAAGTGAGAGTTAGAATGAAAATAAAATACATGAAATTACTAATGAAAATGAAAATTAATGTTACCGATGATCTCATTTGACAATCAACCCTCATCACTATCTTCACAACACATCAAACTGACTCAATTGATGATCATGTCTCACCACAAAGATTCTTTTCTTAAATTGTAGGTACTTACAGGTTACATAGAGACAGACAGAGAGAGAGAGACAGGATTGAGCAAGTCCAAGTCTAATTGAGCATCCGTGAGAAAATGTATTAGAAAAAAAAATGAAGGAAAAAATTTATGCTTCATTATTTATGTGCTAATTCCTCACACAGACTACAGTAGACTGTGTGACGAATCTTTAATGTTCTTGATTTGTTGTGATATTCTAACAACTCCTCCACACACTCTTTAAACTTAATTGTAATTCGGTCAAAGTGTATCTATATTAGTGAGAAGGAGAATTTTTAATGTCCCTTTCTGTATTACATGCTCAATCTCTCATGCTCACCATACGTAAATCCATTTATTTGCTCCACATTTAATTTTTTTTTTTTTGACAACCAATCCTCCTCCTCTCTCTTTCCTTTCCCCTTTAAATTCTAAATGTTGAAATGTTGTGCTAAAATTAAATGTAAAATTTTTCCACGAATTTAAATTTATGAAAAAAATATCAAAACACAATTTTGTGCATCATTTTAGTTATGGATGATATTATTTATTGTGAATTTAATTCAGAAGAGAAATTATTTTGTCATTATGACAGTTTCAAAGAAAAATAATCGAGCTATGAAAAATTTGTGAAAGGAACAAACAAGAAAAAAAATTGAACAGGCTGTCAATTTTTCTGAAATAAAAGACAAAAAAAAGTAAAAGATAATTTTAAGTTTCGTAATCAAGAAATTAAATTTTAAATACCAAAATTAACATGAGTTGATAGCATGCCTATCTAACTAATTCTTTACACGTGTACAGCTCCTGTACACCAGAATGATATAATAGTACAAAAGTTATTTAATTTTTTTTCTCTCCATTTTCCACGACTCGATCATTATCATCTGTGCAAGTGTGTGTATGGGGTTGGGTGGGCGTGTTGTAGTTTGACAATTGTAACTCTTCTAAATAGTGTAATTTTAATTACTTTAATGGGATCGGATGGCGGAAGTTTTAGTTTTTTTGTCTTTCTCAAAATAGAGCCAAACCCAAAAAAATTCTTCTTTTTTAAACTCCTAACACGAGACATGACATGCCAAAAAAATTGTCTATTTTTACGATAATTTTCATTCGGTGATTATTAGCACGACTTGTCTAATATATTGTTGTGTTGTATTGTAGTACATAGAACACATGCCGTTAATTTTAACATGACACAACATATGTTTCAAGCCTCCAGGTTCCTGCCACAAAAAACTGTATTAGACTTCCGCTACTTCTCACCGCCTTTTACTTTACCTTTTTTTGTACCTTTTCCCCCATTTTTTTCATCTTCCTCTCTATCATTATTAAATTTACTTTGTGATATGTTGTCCATTACTGAAAAAAACACTTCATCATTATTTCCTACGGTTTTTTATTTTATTTATAAAACATTCATAAATAACACAAGACTATTAATATTAAATATGAAGACGACTGTCTATATTCTCCGATAGAGAATCTCCATATAAATATTTATTGTGACTTTTTTTGTCATCATCTTTTTAATGATCAATGGCATCTCCCCATATACAAAATAGCTTAATGGATAAAAATCTATTCAGTTGGCTATATCTATAAATGCTTTAGAGTTTAGGGCATTCATTCATGCAGTAGATAAAAGTTATGCGCTTGTGAAAATATTAAGGATGATGATGACAGGAAATGAAAATTGTATTCATAGCCTTATTGAAAATATGTACTTGTATTTAATCTTCATTTTTCTTTTTTTGTATTACAGTCGAGCCGAGAAGATGGGAGTAAGTCCCCCGTGACATCTTCTTCCATTGGGTCGGCATCTTCCTCCGTCTCACCCCCAGCGTCTAAGGTATGCTCATTTTATTATTTTTTTCTCAGTCTCTTTGAGATCCCTTAAATCTTTATGACTTACATATATTTCTCCTGGAAAAAAATAGGGCCTTGGTGAAGACTCAAGAGAAATATGGAATGACTTTTGAATGTTTCTCTTTTGCATGCACAAGTCGATTTTAATGGGTTGCATGCATACCAGTTCCTATTGTACTTGCTCATTTCTTGACAAGAATACAAAATGTACAACTTTGTCAAAAAAAACAATACCGCACAACATTCCATGAGTATAAAGTAGGCATCATGTTATATACGGTAGGTAGTACATTACGTACATACAATCAAGTGGCAGTCTGTAGTACAGATTAGATTAGTTGACAGCCCAGGTAAAACAGAAATCAGAATTTTTTTAAAAAAAAGTTCAACAAATCAAGTACTACAGCGTCTACAGCTACAAGTGTCTTCAATGAAGGCCCATATTTTTTTTCCTATGGTACATTGGACGTGTCTTACTTTTTAGACAAAAACAATATTTTTTCTTTAAATCTGTGGTTGGTCTTGATCACTAAAGAAATTTTTTTTGAAGTCTGAAATGTGAAGAGTTGTCCTGTGGGAGTGAGAAGAAGAAAAAAGTTGATGAAATATAGAAATTGTAATTAATCTTAAATGTGGATCAGAGACAGATAACACAAGAAGGTAGACGAAAGGAGGGTTAAGAGGCCGAGTAGTTGGCTTTTTAAGGTTATTTTTTAGTTATTGTTATTAGTTTAACTCTAGCTTTTATTTCAACGTTGTAAATTCGAGAGAGAGAGAGAGTAGAGGTACAAGAGAACTTAATAGTTTTAAAAAATATATTCCTGTATAATAGTACGTGTAGTATCTGTACAGATAGTATTAGTAGAGAGAGAGGGATGGTATTTTTACATAGGATTTGTATAATAATAAAGACAGTTTAAAAGAGGAAGAATGGACCATGTTTTTTTTGTTGTTGTTCTTGTATACGATAAAGGGCTGTATAAAATGAGTTGAGAGTAAAGAAAGATGAAAGCCCGCATGGTAAACTTAAAAAACCGGACTACAACTACAAATTGAGTTTATGCTTGCGGCCACAAAATTATGAGATCCATAATTAAGGCACGACGGTGAAAACGATTTTTTTAAACCTCCCTTACAGAGAAGGGTCATAGAAAATGTACAAGAGATACACTTGTAAATAATAATCTTTTACTTATTCTCTTTCCAAAGACAAGAGAGAGAGAGGGAGGCAGAGGGAGAGTCAAGGGATGGTGTAAGGACTCTGACATGTATACATATGAGTAGATTGAATTCGACCCTTGACCTATTTATACTCTTCTTGTATTTAGAGGCTATTAAGAACCTTTAAACGGTGTGCACCTGCAAAATTTTCAAATAATTCATCTCCTCCATTTTATGTACATGCTCCACTAAAAAGTGTGGAGGGTGTTGGTGTACATAATACAGATATATAGCCACAATTAACCTGAGTTAAAAAACTTAAAAGGAGCAAGTCTTCAATAAGTACACAATCCTCCATTCTAACATGTACAATACTTGTTTTTATCAAAAGATTGATTCAGCCATGAAATTCACAAAAAAAATTGAAAGTAGTATTAAAAAAGGACTAGGAAATATAAAATGGAGATAAAATGAGGAATTAAATTGTGTCTATAGTTATCAAAGGACAAAAGAGACGGTTTTTTTATTCTTAAAATGTTTTTCTTCACATGACACGACAAGGTGGCTGTAGTACCATACTCGAAGAGTATTTTTTTCATTTCGTGTCAGTTTGTAGAAAAATGGTATTATTATTTATGTCGTTGTCATACGATTTTTGGTGGCTATTGCCGTCAGTTGACGGCTACACTCTTACTCTTAATGTTGATGAGTCCCCTGCCTTCATTGTACTGTAAGTGTGGAGAGAGTACCGGTGCGAGTGTTGTGTGTGTGACCAAGCAAATCTAATAGAGGAAAAGGTCATAATAATCACGAAGTAACCAAATGGGTTGGGCAGGGCTGGGCTGTACGTCGAAAACAGTGGAAAATAGATGCTTTACAATAAAAATAACACAAAAATAATATTGTACATACTGTAGTACGACTCTGTGTATAGCCTGCACGCATTTTTGTCTCTTTTTCTCAGTCCTCTCCTCTCCACGCACACCAAAAACTTTAATCACACACAAAAAAAATACTCCACCAAAGGTATATGGCACCCTTAAAATATTAGGGGATACAAAAAATTATGTAGCCTAAATGCTAAAGTTTGGGAAGGAGAAGAGTAGAAAAAACGTCAGTAAAATAAATACAAACAGTAGAGAGAATTAAAAGTTTTTTTTTACCATGCATTCATCCCTCTATTAGAGAGAGAGAGCCATCATATATATTTCCTAAATGACCAATTTGCTGATGGGGTGGACGTGCTTTTTCCAACAATTTTTAAATGTATGGTTCCTACCATGTATTGTAGTCATATATAAATTGTCTGTATTTTTAAAATTGTTTTCATTTCTACACTACAAACTTCAAGAAAAATGGAAGAGGGAGAGAAGAGTCCAACAAATTTCATGTTAAATTTAATAGGAGAATGAGATTTAGGATTTTGTGATTTCAGTTGAGTTTGAGACCATGCCATGACATATTGAGAGAGAGAGAGAAAAAAAAAATTGTAGTTTTTGTAGGCTGTTTATAGTTATTAGCCCTATCGTCCTCGTCCTCTAAAATATCCTACCACGAGTCAAAAAAAAAAATTAGAAAAAAAGCCAAAAGCTGAAACTGAAAGCAATATTATACGAGTATCCCACCTAAAACTTTTTTTTGGGAGTCTTGAGGGACCCAAAGGGTAAAAACGTGAACATATTCCATTACCTTTAACATAGTTACTGTTCAAAAAAACTGAAATAGTATATAGACTGTTATATTTATATTTTTTCTCTGTCCAACAACAACAGTGTAGACAGGTAATAGGAAGTAGGGAGTACGAGTAGAATGGATTATGTTGAGGCCTTAGGGTTGCTTGCTTGTGTTCCTCTAAATGATGGTAATTATTACTTACCTTTGCCTCTGTCCATCTAATCTAATGGTTACAAAAAGCAAGGTGAACCCATGGTATTGTATCCACTCTCTTTTTTTTCTTATATTTTAACACACATAATAGTACACACTACAGATATTACAACTTGTCTGTTGTTTTCACTACACAAAACTTTATTTAAAGGGATTCAAAGACTGTACTAGAGATACAAGTCTGTGAATTGTAATGTGTAGTTTAAGATTTTTTTCTTTATGAATACTCGTATATAAGTGTAGGCCAAGAAATGCATCTGAGAGAAATAAATCGTTCCCATCGTGTATCATCATGTTGTATCATGTATTTTCTTGCATCTTGTAATCTCATCTCTCTCTCTCTCTCTCTCTCTCTTATAGTGTACAGATATATATTTTTGGGGTCCAGAATATCTTAAATAGCCAGAGCCAGGCGGACATAATATTAGTGTGTGTGTGTACACAACTATTGTGGTATTCTCATCCTTTATCATTATTCTGCTAAATAGCATGTACTTACATAAATATTATACGTTGTGTGAGGGTTTTTCAGAGGGAGGAATTGAAACATTGCAATGGAACAAAGTTCAAAAATATTATTATTATGTTAGTTTTATCCTTCACTTCCAACCCCGTCATTATCATCATAAGCTTACTTTGATTTTTTTTTCAAAAAGGGTGATCCATGTATCTGTATCAAAGAGGGATATGAGTATATTCAAATCGTGAATCGAAGCAATATATTCATTAAAATTGTTTTTTTTCTTCAAAACTATTTTTGATTCTCAACCCGATATTACAAGATGAGGCCAAAGTTGATGGCAAAAAAAAGAGACTACATGGATGATGAAGGGTTCATTAGAATTACAAGGGTTCTTAGATCCCTATTTTTCTTCTTCTCTTCTCTGACCCTTTGCTCCTGTGAGTATTAACAGATGCTGCGTGTTGTGTTGATGATCAAATTAAGAGTCTGGAGAATTTTATAGATATTACATTCTCTATAATAAAATATGCATGATATTACTTTGTTATTACATAAATTATTATAATGAACATGTACTTTATATTACATTTTGTGCAATAATGATGGGGATTCTTTTTTTTGTATAGGAATTATTGGAAGAAGTTTTAAATGGACCCCAACCTTATCCAATGGTCGTCCTACCTCGTCGAGGAGGATATTGGGTTGAGGGAGCTGGAAGTGAGAGTCCACCAGAATTTTCATCATCCCTTTCCAGCTGTAATACCGGAACTATGCCCAAACCAAAAATTCATCAGGATGAAACTGCGCTGGCATATCGCAAGTTTTTTATATCAAAGGTAATATTTTATACACAGTTAATTATTTTAAATAATCTCATAATGTATTACTAAACATGGAGAGGGGGGACCGTCCTTTATATTTTTGGTTTTAATTTTTGTGACTACGAGTATCCACGAGAGACGTCCCCGTAATTTACGGGATGATTTATAATATTGGAAATTATTCATTACATTGTACACTGTAACGGACAAATAGATCCCCCTCCATCTTTGAAAAAGTCCCAATGTCAAAGTTGACCTCAGTTTAAATTTTGAAATACGGCAAGAGTTTTGTGGCAAGAGGAAAAACAAGGGTTTGGGTGGCAGCTGAAAAAAAGAGAAAATTGACATGGCTCAAGTTAGGCTCTTTTTTTGACATGGCATAAAAATAGAATAATTTGTTTCAAAGTTTGACACGAAATATCACGAATAATTTTTATTGTTGAGCCAGGCATAACACAAGCATAGCATAACGGTTTCCCCTTTGACAAAAGGCCAACAAGGATAGGGGTCCAGAGTAATTCATTCGGGATTGCTCAACCATTTCCCCCTTTTCACCCTTTCCAGTCAAACGAGTCATCATTGCAGTTTTTACAAAAATGAGAACAATACCAAAAAAATGAGTTGTCATTCATTGACGAGCCGACCATATGTCGGCTAATTTTGGCAGTGTATTTTATTTTTTTGACTTTCAAGAGCAACCTGAAATTACAAATTTATCCGTACAGATACAAATAGAAAAGGAAAAATCTTAAATAATTTCAGCTTGCAACCAAAATAAAAATAATGTGCCAACATGGCACCCTGTACCATAGAAATTTTTGGTTGGGTCAGATAATAATATTATTAGAGACTCTTTAAAGGCTCCTACCATATACTTTTGGGAGACTGCGGTGTGGAACAACAATGGCCAAGACAGAACAACCTACAAAAATAAAGTCTGGGTGGTCTAGCCAAGTCTGGGCCAGGGTGTAGACAAACATGAATTTTATAAATTCTCGTCCACAATTCAACGTAATAATCCCCACTAATACCTCTCCATCCCATACAGATGGATCCTCCATTGCAGGTGGATTGGTCAGAATCAAAAATACATTGTGTAGCACATCAAACACAGAGAGAGAGACAAACTATATTTATACATGTCTGTGCCTGCACCTATACCTTTAACTATAAAAAAAAGCTTCATCAAAACAGTCAAAATAAACTAAGAGTCTCATTAGTTAATTGAAAGGGGGGGGGATTTTCGTCTCGGATTTGGATTTAATTATCAATCTTTTTCGTGTCTGTACTCTACACACTAAAAAAATATATCCTACACTTTTGTGCATCATCCACAGCAGTCGTGAATGACAGCGTGATCAATTATGAAAAACTTTTAGGAAGGAAAATTATAAACTGGCCTTGAACAATCGAAAGACAGGCAGTAGGCAGACACATGAGAGGTCTTAAAAAAACTCTTATGCAGAACAAAATATTAAAAAAAGGGAAGGATACACAGAGAAAAGTACGGCAAGTGCCTTTAAGGTTGAAATCGAAAATGAAAACCTTATGCTAATGCTACAGAGAGAGAGGGGGGGGGGATAAAAGAAAAAAGATTTGTTCAAAGTTTAAAGTCACAAGTTTATGAACAAGCTCTGAATTGGTTTTACGCATAACAACAATCCATATAAATATATAATTATAATTCACAATAGAAACTAAGTGGGTGATAAAAGAAAGCCCTTGAAAAGTTATCATATTATGACTTTCATACAAACCTCAAATTAATAATACATAAGTATTATTATATAGGCATCTAGGCAAATCAAAAAACTTTTTTTCTTTTTTTTTTGTCTTCCATTATAAACTCGAAGGCATGTTTATAATATTAAAAAAGGGTATATCGTATTATTGAGAGCCTTGCTGGAAGGCTGATGATGGTATGTCTAGGCGCCCCTTTTGTAGTTTGTACAATAATTGTGGATAAATTCAATGCCTTCGATTTGATGACAAGATGAATAGGAGGTCTCTCTCGCTCTCTTTAGTGAGAGGATCATAATACTAAATTTTATTGTCTGTATGGTTTCAAACCATCCCCTCATTAAAACAATGTTATATAGCCAAGACATTGAGAGAGAGAGACAAGGCTTTTAAAAAAATTTATTGGTTTGTTAGATGAAATGATTCTTCACTTCAATAAACTTTTTTATTTATTATTTGAACGGATGAATATCCGTCGAGGGTGACCTACTGAAAATGATTAGTGGTTTTGTAAGATAATTAAATTGTTGTTTTCCTCAATTCTCAATAACTTGAATTTTTTTTGTATGATTTTTTTAGGAACATTATAACTTTGTTGCTACGGATGATAAATTGGGCCCCATACTATTGTCAGCAAAGTCCGAGACAATTGCTGGACATGAGCACTGGAGACTAATATTGAGACTGACTAAAGGGACGTCACATGAGTTGGTAAGTTTTTTAATAATGATTTTTATTAAATGAATTAATAAAATGAATTATTAAATTGATATTAATTAAATATTTAATTATAGATTCCTGCATCTTGCTTAAATTCAAATGTTACCACATCCTCCTCACACAATCCCTGTCCAGCGAGAATGGCCAAGATTTTGGATGAAGATATCACAACTGAGAAATTTAGTCCAGTGGTCTGTCCCAGAGCTTCTGATCTCATTGTAGCTTATGACGAGCATGTAAGTTAAATTCCTTTTATTTAATTTAGGTGTTACAAGTACAGTTAGAATGACACTAATTAATTAACTAATTAAATTCCAGGTACTCGTCTACACATACAAGTTCGGGGTTGGGTGTCAGAAACAAGGCCAGATTACAGAGGAAGAATTATTTAGTAATCGGGAATGTTCTTCTTTGGATAGTTTTCTTGATGTTCTTGGAAATAGAATTCAACTTACAGGACATACAGGGTATGATGTTTAAATAAATTAAAAACACATTTAAATTTTAACAAAGAATACAATAATTAAATTTTCTTTATTTTAGGTATCGTGGAGGACTCGACACACAACATGGACAAACTGGGAATGAATCTGTTTTTATCAATTACCAAAATCGTGAAATTATGTTTCACGTGTCTACTCTTTTACCTTTCATGGAATCAGATTCACAACAATTACAGAGAAAGAGGCATATCGGAAATGATATTGTGGCTGTTATCTTTCAAGGTTTGTCCTATATTTTTTTAAAAAAAGTAATTAATATTCAGACTTTTTTAAATGGAAGACTTAAGTTTTTTAATTAAATTTGTTTTTTTTGAAAATATAGAACAAAACACACCGTTTTCTCCTGATATGATTGCATCGCATTTCCTTCATGCTTTTATTGTCGTTGAATTATTGGAAGGGGGTCCTACTCCAAGATACAAAGTTAATGTCACTGCTCGTGATGATGTCCCTTTTTTCGGTCCTCCATTACCAAATCCCCCAATTTTTACCGTGAGTTTTTAATTTTATGAGTACAAAGTGCCACTCAAATAATCAGATTAAAAAAATATGTGACCTAATTTTATTTTTTGTTCAATTTTTTTCTTGGGCTACATCAATCTCTTCAGGATGGACCTGAATTTCGAGATTTTCTCTTGACTAAATTAATTAATGCCGAGACGGCTTGTTATAAAGCTGAGAAGTTTTCTAAACTAGAGGTAAATTTTAATATAAATTTTATTCAACTACTTATAAACTAAATTAAATTAATTATGTGAAATGATCTATATTTTGTTTTATTATTTTTTTAATAGACGAGAACGAGAGCATCCCTTTTAGGATCATTAGTAGAAGAGGCAAGAAGAAAATCACAAGAATTTTTGGGTTTTGTTCCCTCTGGGGAAAATACGAGTAGTGGAAGTAGTTTTGGGGGGTCATCAGGAAGCGCCGGAAGTCGGTATGAATAATTTCGATTTTTTCAAAAAAAAAAAATTAGATGAAAAAATGCATTTTTAATAAATAAATATAAATACTTAAATAAATATTTTAATTTCAGATTTATGGAGACGGTGCGAAAAGCTTTAAGTTCGGCCAAGAGTTCTGCAGCCGCGGCAGCCAACAACAACAACACAAAGAGTCCAGACCTCGTGTCCAATGGGAATAGTAGTAATGGTTTCAACAGTCTTAATGGGAGTAACAATAACTCTATGAAACTAAGGTAAATTAATTAATTTGAATTTATTTGCAATAAAAATTAATTATCTCTTCAGTTTGTAAAATTACAACAAGGAAGATATGAGCCATTATATTTATTTTAAATATTTTTTGAAATTTTTAGAAGAGAATTGGACCGTCAAAATTATACCTCGAGCAGCATGAATGGCTCACCTATTGTAGATAACAATAGTAGCAGCTCCTCCACACTTCAGGTAAATTTTAATTTTGCATCTCTTTGTCTTTGAAGTTTAAATTATAAACTTAATTTTAAATTCGATATTATAAATACTAATTAAATTTTCTTTTGAATTTCCACAGAGTTACCGTAACGTAGACACTACAGTCTTAACCACAACAGATCATAAAGAGCAACAAAGTCCCGTTTCAAGTCCTAGCCCCGACACACCACCCCATTGTTCTGCTAGGTAAACCATTTATTTTTGAAAAAAGAATTTAATTTTTCTTCTCATGACACCATCTAATTATCATCATTATTTTTAAACTATACGTTATTCTTCCGACTCCAATTTGTTTCCTTTTTTTATAAAAAATTAATTTTTATAAAACAATCGTTCATTAAATTTTGTCAAGTGAGATTTTTTTGTACAAGGAAATAATTAATTTGTAGTTTAAATGAATCATTAAAATAACAATAGATCATAAGAAGGATAATTTAATAAATATTAGTCATAGACGATACAACTTTTTTTAAAGAAAAATCAAAACGTAGCCAAACCTACTTGACCTTTGTTCTCAATTGTACAATTTAACAATCAAAATGAGAACAGACATTAACTTACTGAAAAAAATGATGAAAATTAGTCTAATTACTATTCAAAATTTCATTGTTTTAATTAATTGACGTTAACTTGTTTTTTTAACAGTATTCGGATATCAGAAAGTGATGACTCATCCTTAAATAGTGAGGAGTTGGAGGGGTCGGCGTCATCTCATAATCATCACAATCATCATCATTTCCACTACAAGACCAGTAAACCCTTTAAAACTGACCAAAATGACTCCGACACGGGCTTAGAATCAATGTCAAGTGCTGGTGACCCAGACGGTAAAAAGCAACACAAATTTCAAAAATAATTCATAAATTAAATTAAATTCTCAACAATAATTAAATTGTATTTATTTATATAGGACTCCAAGTCCAAGGGGTGACACCAAACAAGAGGTCATGCTCCCTCTGTTTAGAAGATGAGACGTCATCTCGACAAAATGACACACTTAGACTTGAAATCAACAAATTAAAGTGTGACAAACTTGATTTACTTCGAGAGAATGTCAAGTGTCAGAGAGAGATAAAGAAATTAAAGGAACGTGAGTTACAACTCCAGTCAGACTTTTCAACTTCATCAAAAGAAATTATGAGGTTACGAGCACTCCTCAAAGAATATGGCTCTGAAGGGTCAATTGTGTAATTTTAGTTTTTAAACAAAAAAAATCAAAAATATATATTATTAAATATTTAAGCATTTCCGTGTGACCTTTCAAGTATCTTAACGTCTACTAGAAAAAAAATGAGAAAAATGGCAAAAAAAAAATTTATTCGAGAGAAAAACTATAAAAATGATAAGATAACTGGTCATAGAAATTTTTTTGAGAAAATATTTACGTAAGCCAAAGATATATGCTAAATATTATAGATTTTTTATTTATTGTGTTCTAACAACTTTATTCTATACAATTAAATATAATTAATTAATTATTATACGTATTATGTACTACAACCATATATATATATATTATATATATCTATAAAAATCTATCAATAAAATTTAAATATGCTGTTGTTTGTGCAAAAAATGAGAATTTCATGTGTAATTATTTTTCATAATATGAACTTCATGAATTTTGGAATTAATTTTGAATTTTTTTAACTTTGTATTCATTTTTATTCAACTTTTTCTTTACACTAGGAATAATACATGAACATGAGCATAATAAACAACGATTTTACATGATTAACTTGTAAAAATTGTACACAAAAATGTTTTTCAAAAACTTAATCAACAACCAACAAAAAAACACAATATAATTAATTATTATCAAATTTTTTTAAATACTAAGTACTTCACTTGTACGTATACAAATTTCTTAGTCATTGACTTTTAATTTAATGTTGGACATTTTTAAATTTTACAAAAAAAAGGATTTTTTTTCTTATTAATTTAAATAATTAAAGAGTATACAATTTCATGATAAAATCAACTAAAATAAACATGGCTCTCTTTTTTCTTCTTTTCTCATGATGGTAAATTGCTGATTAAAATATTATTTCAAATTAAATTTTGAATCTAAAACTCCAAGAGTTATCTCTGTAGACTTACTGTGTAGCAGTGAAGATGAAAAAATTAATTAAAATGAAGAGATAGACAAAGAGAAGGAATTAATACATTTTTTTGATGAATTACAAAATTGCACATTATGGTTATGGCCAAATTTTCATTGTCATTATATAAATGAATTTTATTCTCCGTTTTTGTAATTTTAAATGTAATTTTGACTCTCACTTTTCTTGTTGTTGTTTTTTTTCTCAGCACAATATTTTTGACAATTTTCAAAAGTACCTTTTTTAATTCGTTTTATTCCGTCTCTTCTTTTATTTAAGGCTAACCATAGGGCTTTTGGGTTTCGTATTTATTGCTCTATTAAAGTGACCCTGAATTGCAGGAATTGGGGAAAGCTTCCAAAATTTAAAAGACAAATCACCAATTTTTTTAAAAATTAAGTATAAAATACAGACAACAATTTAAAGTTTGACAGTAATGTGTATTATATTAAGATCTTAGGCTATATATTTTTTTTAAATAATGTCAGACAGAATTTAACAATTGACAATCAATGAAGATGACAAGTACAAAGTACAACAATAAATATCAAATTAAAAATTAAGGACGTCACATTTAAAACCTTTTCTATTATGCAATTTCTCTTGTCTTATTTAATTAGCTTTGTTTTATACTAAAAAGGGCAATAGACGTCAAGAATAATCCGGTTAAAATTGCCTTTTTTCCTGCACAATTTCACAATGTCAATTAATTAAGTAGAAGAACACAAAAGTCCTTTCTATCTCCCGTATTCGTTTTTTTCAAAAAAAGATAATCAACGACAAATAAACATTACAAATGTTAAAGTCAATTTTTAATTTCCTTTGTTTAATCTTACTTCATTAAATTACTACTAATTTAGGGGGAAAGAAGAGGGGGATCTCAAAACAAAGAATCAGTTCAAGTCAGTCAAAATTTCCGATGATCATCTCTCATGATTTTACAAATACAAACAAGCCACATTAGTCAAAAAAGATCATGTTGAAGAAACAGTTATAGTAGAAGAGTTTGAAAATAAATAGAAAAAAATTTATTTAAAATTATTTAAATAGAACCACAATTATTTTTGATTAAATAGTAACATATACACTGTATCAGTATAACATACTAAACTAGTATCAACTATTAGCAACGTATATACCATGCTTTTATTTCATTTTTTGGCCTTAGCCTCTTGTATTTTCTGCCATTTTGAAATGCATCTCTCCAAAAAACTTTTTTTAAATTCATGTAATTAATAAGTGTCAAGTAAAATTTACTAAATGTTCACTTTTGTTTTTTTTATTAATTAATAATAATTATTTATTTATTCATAGAAAATACCCGAGAACTTGGAAAAATCTACATGTTGACATTTGACATTATTTTTTTTTGTATTTATTCTTTTCCTACTTTTTTTTTCTTTGTAAATTACAATATTATTTATACAATTTTTTCATCATATTGCAAATTACAATGGGGAGAAATGATCTATGAGTAAAATTTCAACTTCTTTTTTTTGTTTTTGTTCATTACGTATTCATGTATATATTCATGTACCAGTTACCAGTCCATAATTTTAATTGCTATTCTTCAAATATTATTGTTCCATTTTTAAATATTTTTATTTTTTTCACGAATACGTCAGACATTATACCGCGTGTCTATAATATATCGCTATATATATATATACATATGTATATATAAGTTATATTATAACATTATTGTACATAGTGTCTATAGGCTACAGCGACGACTTCCGGTTCCGGCCTTTTCCACTTGTAAAACTTTTTTTTTGTCCCCAATTTTTCCTTTTGCTTCTTCTTCTTGCTCTTGGTCCTGATGATGATCTTTTCTTGTTAAATTGTACAATTTATGAGGAGGAGGGGACATTCTCAACATTTTTTTTTAACAAAGATGGAAAAAGCCCGGAAACCCACTGAGAATCTACATAAAAACCCTAACCTTTATAACTAAAAAAGGAGAACAAAAAAAACTTAACCATTGTTTAATTTAATTATTTATTCCTCTCTCTCTCTCCTTCTCTCTACTCATTCTATAATAATATAAGTGAAATTTTCTAATAATAAAATTGTTTTTTTTGTAATTAATTATTATTAACAATTACGTGATGACTAAAAGTGGCGATGGCTGGACAAAGTGACAGTGACGAAGAACTTTTTTTTACAATTGGTGGACAGTTGAAGTATAGTGACATAATGGCAATTATTATTTTTTTTGCAATGTACAATGTACAATTTTTTTTGCAATGTATTATTTATAATGTGTGCATTTTATTAAAATTTAATTAATTAATTTTTATACTCTGTTAAAAAAAAGAAATCAACTCGGTTATTATTTCCTCGTCAAAGTCACCCCGTTTTTTGTGTTGTGTTTCAAATATTTAACAATGTGTTGACAGGAGGAGAGAAGACAGCCTGCAAATTCTGAGACAGCCAAATTTTTGAGTGACTGGAGTTATTTGTGGTAACGTCAAATTTGGAATGGAACTCCCAGTCGTTCCTGTTTGTCCATCCGCCGTTGTGGACGTGACATCGACTTCTGCCGATGGATTTGCGGCTGCCTTTGATGGTGTTGACTGTGGTGTCTTCTTTGGACTGTTGGCTGAGATTTGAATGTTTGGATGAGCCATCTTCATTTAATCGACTTGATTTTTGCAATTAAAATATTTTCAAAACTTTTTTTCCTCTTCAACTTTCCAAATAAATTAAAAGTAATTAAACAGCCCTCTCTTTTACAGCTCCAAATTAGTCGGGTCTCAAAGTCTGGACTTTGTTTATCTCTCTGCTGATAATTCTCACAATGAAGAATAGAGAATGTTTTGTTCTCTCTCTGCTTTTTGTTTCTGACTTGTGTCAATCCCAACAGCTGTGACTTTTTATTTTAATTTTATTATTTCATTCACTTGTTTCCCTTTCCTTTGTTTTGTGTGTTGAACTGAACCAGACTTTTTGGAGTAATTTTTGAAATTAAAAAATGTTGTAATTTGCAAAATTTCCGTCTCCCCTTACAATTCTTTCCAAATGTTTTTTTTGTGTGGTGGAAAAAGAAATTAGAGTAGTTTTATTTTTTTCTCTCTCTCTCTCTGGTTTTGTATTATCAAGTTTTGGTTGGAGCCACGTGTGAAGTTGTATTTAGTCGTATTTATCTTGAAGATGATATTAGATGTACATGAGTATAAAAAAGTTTGTTATAAAAGAATTGTGTGTGTGTCGTGTTGTGAGCAACTTGGCAAGCCTACTCTTTCTCTCTTCAATAATCCTGATCCTTCAACCCAAAAGGAAAAACGAGGGAGCGTAGATTCTATCAAGTTACACACGGAATGGAGAATTTAACGATCGAATCCAACACCGTCCTATGTGTGTGTGTACTGTGTAGATGTGTATTCTTTGCCTTTGCCTTCTCTCTTTTCACTTTCTTCTGGTCCTCGTTCCCAACTCTCCTCAGTTTTCTCCCGACTTGAACTTCGGATAAAAGTGGAGTTTGCGTGAGACACAAAACAGCCTCCAAAAAAGGGTTCCCAAAAACACACAATAAATATTCTCTTGAACCACCAAGGAGTAATTCCTCTTCTTTTACTTTTTTTTCTTCCCAAAAAAATGATTTCTGTAAATAAACACACACAAAAAGTATTAAATATTATTTTGCCCAAACAAAATTTCATCATAAAACATTTTTTTTTCTAAATCAAAATAAACTTAAAGAGGAAAGAAAAGTTTTTTTTAACTTTTTTACTAATTTTTCTCAATTTTTGTTGAATTTTACTTTTAAAAATTCATGACTATTTTAACCATAAAAAACCATTATGATTAAGTTTTTTATCTAAATATCATTTTAAATTATTTAGTGTAAAAAAATCAAAATGAATGTAAAATATCCATAAAAATGAGCACAAAATACTTTTAGTAATTCCAAAATATGGAATCGACATTACAAAATAATTTATCCCTTTTGGAAAACCATTCTCATAATTGAAATGATTGAGTTAAATGTCATCATCTCCTATTTTAGTGAATGAGTTACGATCATTAAATTCAATAAATCTGTCAAAAAAAACCCCGAAATTTTATGACTCAGTTAGCATTACCGCCTTATGTGTTGACAATGTCAATGTGTTCAATGTGCGAGGTAATCAGAGTTGAGGCATGTAATTTTTACTCAAATATCTGTACAAACAAAAATCCTAAAGGTGAATTCTCTCTGTGTGTACATACACAGTGATGATGGTATGTGACTCTCTTTCTGTCATTGAGGAATTTGAGGGGAGGATTGAAAACCAACAAGATGACAAAAATAATGTGTAATATGGCCCCCCAACTACATAACTACAAAAAAAGTTGCCTTCTTAATAAAAAAAGCCACGAAAAAGCGAGAGGGAGGAAAGTGTACATTGGAAGATGTGAATTTTTTAAAATTCTCTTCATGTAATCCAAGAACCAATACCCAAAAGGTAATTGCCTTTGATTGATGAGCCTCAGAAAAAATGAGGAAAAAGCTACAAAAAAGTACAACGGTCTCCCCCATTTTTTTAGAAAAAAGGAACAAATGATGGCAACCGTATCCAACATTTTTTCCTCCTCATATCAGGAGATGTGGATCCACGTGATGAGAAAGAAAGAGATACGAGTTAGGACGAATATCAATATCGATTTCTCCATTTTCTTCCCTTCTTCATCTTGTCCTCTATAGAAAAAGAGAGAGAGAGACCGTACTAAAAGTGGAGGCTTGTGAAGGACTTTCTTTTATACACAGGATGGCAGGTTGTGGTCGAGGGGCATGGAATGGGCAAGAGGGGTTTATTATTGTCATTTATTAACATTTTGTTATGAACAAGAAGAATAAAGAGTCACGAAGTTAGAGCCTCGTGTACGTCCGGAGGTTAATCAAATTAACTACTAACCTTATATATATCCTCCCCCCTCTTTTTATGCTCCATCCTCAGTCTCACAACCTCCATAATATATAATATGTGTATGTGTAGTTAATGATAGAGTAACCACCACAAAAATCAATTTTACCTTCTTTCCTTTATTTTTGTTTCAACCCCCCTCTTCGATTCTTCATGGTCGTTTATATGATGAGCTTCATACAAAAAATTTTAAGAGCCTTTCATTTTGTGACACTTTCTTTTTGTGACGCCATTGCCAGCAAAGAAAATTGTCAAAAAAAATAATATTTTTTATCAGCTCCACATACGAGCCACTTTGATGGGGGGAAAGAGCAAAGAAAAATGATGAAACCAATTTGGGAGGATCGATATCAGTCGATCGTCACCATCCCGGAATTTGGGATATTTTTTTACAGTGTACACACACATGTGCATGTACATACAGAGATGTAATGAAGATAGTCCCCAAGATGTTGAAGAATAAATACATAAAATTATTTTGTCACTTTTGTGGTGACTCATTAAAATTTAGTGTGATCAATTGGATTTAATAGTAGAGAGGAAAAAAAGAGGGAGTTCATTTAAGTTGTAACTATTTAATTATACATCCAAACGTTAAGTGTAGCACAAAAAAAAATTGCAATGACCTCCCTACAAAAAAACAGTCCCTCGTAATCTCCTCCACCCTTGTCAATGTAGCTATTAAAAGTCAAGTAGAAAAATAAACGTTGGGTAATTTGTTGAATGTATCAAATGGAATGGCACAAGATGGAAGAAAAAGGAGAGAGAGAGAAAAAAAGGGACCTCAAACAAGACTAATTGCCCAATTTGCACCAAGTACGCCCCTCTAAATCTTTATGTCAAATTGGCTCCAGTTCACTCGCTGACTTGTTCATCGTCATTCTAAACAACCACAGGATGTCTATTCTGTACATGTGTATAATATTTCTTTTTTTATATACAAAAATACAGTTAAGAATATTGCATCTGTGTGCGTGTGTTTGTAGAGAAAAAAATATATAAAAAATTGCACAAGCACAACACCACAAAAAAAAGTATTGGGAGAGTGGGAGGGTGGAGGAGAAGAGTTTATTGAAAGTGAAGCACAAATGTCAAAATAAATTACAAGGTACAAAAATCTCTATTGTCAATTTTCCCCCACTGTGTGTGTGTCCTCTTCTAACTCTAATGGTGGTCTAAAAGTCTAGAAATACACACAAGAGACTTGAGAAAGAAAAGGTTAAAAGACTGCCATATAAATATGTGCTTGCTGTATAAATGGCTGTTATATAAATTTAAAAACAAGTTTGAAGTTTCAAGAAAAACTAAAAATTCATTCCTTTTTTCACTTTTCTAGGACTGTCATTAGAGACTTTGTGTCTTCATAAAAACTTTTTTTTATAGATAAACACAAACACTAGGACCTATACTAAAACTGATGTGTACGAGTAGTGTGTCCACGGGAAATGTTAAGAGAAAGTTTTTTTTTGAGATATAAAATATTGGACAATGTTTCCTTCCCTTCATCACTATAAAGTAGTAAAATAAATAGTAAGAGATTTTTTTTTTTCTTTTTATTACAACAGATGTAAAAGATAGAGATGCCAATTGCCATGCAATTTTGAAAAAAATACTCTTTTTATTTCATTTCCATTTCCCTGAATATTTTTTTGTCACTTCAAAGAAAAAGAGAAAGAGAGAGAGAGAGAATTTTTTTATACTCGTAACTACACATACACAAGTTGACACGACAGGGCTAATCGCAATGGTACAAAATTTCACACAGTTTTTGGTGACTACATGTTATCCAGTTGTAAATGTCTTAGTCATGATTTTCAGCTTGGTGGAAAAACAAATTTATACGGTAACTTTTATTTTTTTGATCCGGTTGCATGTAGTGAGGCGAAGCTTTTTTGGCATTCGCTCATTTATATTATGCACCTACTCTACCAAGTATATCTACACACATTTATATAAAGTAGGAAGAGGCTACACTTGCCATTTTATCATTCCACAATCCACGATTCCAAGTTCCACAGTGGAAAGAAACAAGATAAGATAACGGAGAGAGAGAGAGAGAGAGAGAGAGATGAAGAAAATATTTGCCCTACACAAAAGTTACAAATCTCTCTCTTGTCATTCGTCTGTCGACTGTCAACCTTTTTTTGGAGACAACAAGAGAAGAAGAATAAAAAAAATTTTAGAGTTGAACCAAAAAAACTACTCTGTATACATTTTTTATAATATAGCAAGTCTTAAAAAGACAGGGCATAATCAACAAGAAACAAGAGGAAGGTGGAATGTCGGATATTTATTTTGGATTCACTCACTGAATATGAAAAAATATTCTCTTTTTTTTCCTTCATCTACCTAAGGACTCACTAAAAGACTTACCGACGAAAAAAAATATATACACATTACATGTATGCATGTACTAAAATGCATGAAACTGGCATTACAAATATATATTGCCATACCTAATAATACCATGCAACTTTTTTCTTCACTATATATATTTATTTCAAAACTGACTCTCTCTCTCTCTCTCTCTCTCTTGTACCGTCAACCAAAGCGAAACCAAAAGATTTCTCTCCAAAACCCGCACACTGAATGTCTCTTCTTACTTTTGAGGATATATATTTAGTACTATTACTCCACGAATAAATTACATTGGCAGTGCATTGGATTTAGAATTCATTGAGAGAGAGAGAGAGAGACGAAGGTACCAAAAAAATATTTTACATCCGCCTCCACATCCCCTTGTACGAGTACTCGTATTCGTACAAGTACAAATTTTTTGTGTGTCCTCTTTTCTTTCTTTCTCACGTTCAACTTGAACCATTGCATCCATATCTCTCTCGACAATTTTTTTTTACGTTGAAGAATCTCTCTTCCTAAATATTTAGCATTGTACAAACTTGTTATTATGTCAGGACAATTTTTATTAAATTATAAAATTAATCTTGTCAAATTCCTTTTTATTTACACAAATAAAAAGAGACAACTAGAGTAAATAGTACAAAATAAAGATAAATTTTTTTTCTATTGTACTCAACATTCACAATGTGGTTAAGTGGAGTCATGATAAATCGTTTGACAAAAAATAAAGAAAGAAAAAAATATTCGGATTCGCTTCGTCACCATTAAAATAACCTCAAATAACTAATCCTCCAGAGAAAGAAAGAGAGAGAGAAAAATACACACAGCCATTGTTTATTGTTTACTTGACCTTAAGTGCAAGTTTGATGCAGCCATTGCACAGTTTTTAAGCTCTCCTTTTCATATTCTTATAATAGAGACTCAGTTTTTTTATTCTTTTTTACTTTCTATACACTTGAACCATGTCAACATCTCTGACTTAAGTTTTTCACATTAATAGTCTGGCACTTCTCCCACCACCACACACCACACCATGTGCCATGTGCCTTTAATTTTTTGGTAGTGGTACAATATGTGATCTCAAATTGGGCCGAGTGATCTCACTTTTAGCCATTGG